>WWPM01024288.1:0-31993 GCA_023279145.1 Glomeris maerens | reverse complement strand
GACTCAGATTTGTTATTATCATTAAGCATGCGGCGCTCATGATATAGAAATTAAAGTTGAATAAAGTTCTAGCAAGTCATTGCATGCCAATCACAGTTTATTTTAAAATGTTGTATACGTCATACAATTCTGACTGATAACTACTATAGATATCACGGCAAGCAGCTATTATTTGGCCCAGTTAAATAGGCTGCATGGAAGTTTTCAGAATTTTGTGCTGGTATATTTATTTTCCCTTATTTACTTCCTTTGCGCATTTTTATGGTTATAACTCGCGGATACATAATATATTGTGCCTGCGAAACGCATTTTTATCCCATAAATCTATTCAATGGATACGCCAGTCTCGTATATTAGATCCCCCCAGCATAATGTGCTACATAAGCAGACATATTGTTAAAGATGCAAATACTAAATTGCTAAATATATGCAAATATTATTTCACATTTTGAGAAAAACTCTAAAAATGAGCTTGTACCTTTTGGATAAAATGAATGCACGGACATATTTCCATTTAGTAAATTGAAAGACTTTGGTCCCATATCATAAATTAATGGATTGCCGCCCGGAAGTCGACGAAAATGCATGCGTGTGCGGTTTTATTTTTATTTTTTTTATTTTCAATTGAAATTAAATTGATCGCGAAGTGGTGCTGAAACCTCATCATGGAATCGTAGCCCGTGATCATCATCACGAAATCACGAACAGTGTTGCCTATAAAGCGACCTGACTCGCGTTTTTGTGTGTTGATGCGTACACGGGGTAGAGTTGTTGCTTTTTCCAGTCGCATTTATAACATTTTTTGCTTGAAAAAAACCGATGCGCGCGGGGGCGGGAATCTATTAATTTATTATACAGATGACCGACGGGCGCAACCTTGGCAATTGCACACCAGGCGTGTACTGCAGGGAAAGTGACCGAAAGAAACGACACCGGTCATCTTCTTTGAAATACACGCCGCACGTGAAATTGCCAAAACTAATAAATTTATTGCCGCTTCTCCTCTGCTCCGTTTCACTTAAAAGTTGCTGTGTTGTGCTAATTTCAATTTCCTCTTCATCGTACCAATTTGAAATTTTTCTCTAGCTATTGTATTTGCCAAGTTAGGTTTCGGATGACCTTGAAGGCAAGTCCAGAGGTCAAATATTCTGGCACCATTGGATAGAGCACCTCTGACTTACTGTCACTGCATATTCAGATTTTTACTATATGTGACCATGTAAAAGTTTTTTGGGGGGCAAAGGACTTTATTACCACCCTGTATATGTGGCCTTACACGTGCCACTTTGAGATAAATGCTTCTTTTCTGGCCCCGGTTTTATCAAATGCATCAAAACGCTTGTTATTTGAATATCTTGCATTAAAAATACATAAGATCAATCGGATTTAGTATGCGCGTGCGTCCCCTAAGCAAAAATTTTTAAAGCTGCCCCTAACAAATATTTTTAAAGCTGTCGCAGGTCTGCAATAAAGCTGTGAATGTTTCACTTGCAGCTTTATTCATGCAAGTATGCACATTGCAGGCATGTGGCATGCATGTGACGGCTAATAATTTTTGTTAGGGTCTTGTTGCTTATGTGCTGCCAAATATAGCGTGCATATTTTCATTGTTCATCGCATCTGCATCAATAGGAGTGAAATAAGTAGTATAAAATAGGTATATAGTATACAATTTGTTGCACCATACAAATTATAAGCTAATGATTACACTGCTCCCTGAAACTGCATGTGAAATTAGAATATGACTTCATTTATTTAAACTGATTTGAATGCGTTAAGAGAAGTTATGGAAATTATTTATACATTAACTATGAGAAAGGTTTGAAGTTTATTTCTGCAACGAGAGAAAATATTCCTGTGGTCTGGATCTGCAGAGCAGATCAGGTGTTCGTATTTGGAAGAAAAAGATGAATGGTAATCCTCTTTTCGAGATTACTGCACCTCACTATCTCCTTGGTGTGCACTTTCCACAAAACTCAATAGCAGAGCATTACCTATAACGAAAGTGATGACTGATCCGAATCAAAAAAGGTATCTACGCAGTGCCAATTTTGCACCAATAATCCGATCACTGTTTTAAATATTTGTTTTCCTTGTGTGCATGCAGAGTAATGTTGTAGTTGCTTAGTAGCAGGTGGGATAGACTTAACAGTAGGCTTAGAGTCTTGTTACCGAAAAATGAACTCCCTAGGTCGCACAAATTCACAATTTCCTGAGACGAGCGCAGGCTTGCAATGCGGTCATTTCCGTTACTTTATGCAGGTTGGGGAGGGGAAGGGTTGATCTTTTGTGAATAAGACTTGCATGTCATGTTTTGTAAACAGAATATGGATGCAATATATGAAAACGTGCAATATGCAGGGCATCCAAGCTAATGTTCCCCAGCCAATTATAATTTATTGAGCAGTAAGTCCTAGAATATAAAAAAATAATTGACCGGCATATAGGAAGTGACATGCAGCGATTCCAAAAATGGCATTGCGGATGACATTGGACGCCATCTTCAAGGTCATTCGAAGTATCATGGTTTTGTATCTCAATAACTGTTAAAGATTGGTAAGATGCAATTGGAAGTAGTCCATCATATAATTAGTCAGATGACAGTGTTGCATCATCAATAAGCACAGCAGGCGGATGTCTGGTCAGCATTTAAATGTGCACTGCAGGAAAGCAAAGTTTCTTTACCGATATCATGACTGTACTAAGCAATTACCCATGTGCATCGCTAGAGCTCCTGATAACAAATGACTAATCAATGCACAGTTTTATTGCAAAAAGGAAAGCCATATTCATTCCATTGGCATGTTTTTGGACATGTAATATTCTGCTGTGTCAAAGTGCAAATACGTCTCTACTATTATGGGATATATTCATTGTAGATCTTTCAGTTCATTTATGAGTGCATAATACTGCATGGTGGACACTTGGAAAATGCTCGAAAGGACTCTAAAGAAATGTTATTTTTTACACTTTTCCATGCCCAAATACATATCAATGGAATAAACATGGTTTTCCTTTTTTTGCAATAAACCTATACATTGATTGGCCAATTCTTGTCAGGAACTTTAGCAATCCACCTGTATCATTGCAAAGTATGTACAGTCATGATGTCAGTGTGGGAAATTTCGCTTTCCTGCAGTAAACATTTAAATGCCTGTGACCAGACACATCCGTCATCTTACTGTATTAATTACATGATGGGCTGCAGGTTTCCAATTGCAACTAGCCATCTATCATTAGTAGATCCTGATGTACACTAACATGATACTGCGGATGCCCTTGAAGATGGCGTCCTAGGTAATACGCAATGCAATTTTTGGAATCGCCAGTCACTTCCTATGTGCCGGTCAATAAATCTTCCATCAAGGGAAACTTCAAATTGGACACCCTGTATAGTTTGTGCAGCATAACTTGGAAGGAGAGTAGAAAATACTATGCAATTGTTTTATTAAATGTCATTTGTGTATTTAGTGTATGATATTCTAATCAAAATATCGGACACTACTATTTATCTTTTATTTGCATTGCATTGTACATTTTCCATAATTTAATATTTTTATCCCACAAGAAATAACCCAAGACACTACAATAACTGACGGGTCACTTATGTTTTATGTGTGCCGAAAAAGAAATATGAATTTAAAGTATTCGACTTGGCAATGAGAAGCTATCTTCAAGATTTGCGCTGCAACGCGTTTTAATATACGTTTCATATTATTGCGCAACTAAATGTTCAGAAAAATGCAGTTTTGAAAGTGACAGTTATGACTTGAAACAGCAGGTGTTTGTATATTAGAAAACCACGTTTATATTAAACCATAAAAATATTGAGTTTTTATTTTTGCACGAAAGTTACAAGATAAAATATGTATATATATAGAAATGTGAAATCTTAGGAACAGTATTACAAAAATATTCATTACACGTAATTAGCTACATACTTTCTGGGTATGTAATATGCATGAAAGCAAGACAAAAATTTCATATGAACCCATGTCCGCAAATGCACGATTTTTGTCTGTAGCCCCCGAAACGTGACATCTGTAATGTATGCTCCCTAGTGTGAATGCATGTCTCGCGAAGCCGACGTGTGACCCTATAGGAATGAGCGGAAGAAGTTATGACAATGCATTTGTACAGTTGGAACCCAATAAGACAACCTTTATTCACAAGAGGTGTTCGAAATTGCAGCCCCCCAACAAAATGACATGCGCGAAAACGCAGAATCATTGATTGCGACGCAATGAAAAATCTGTGGTGTTTCGAACTGTATTAGCAGCTCAAAAAACCCGAGCTACGAGGCCCAAATCCGGATCTACGGACGTTTCGTAAACAATGCCTTTCATGTGCCCCGCAAGAAGAATTCTAGGGAGGTGTTGTCGCGCATGT
Organism: Glomeris maerens; assembly: GCA_023279145.1. NCBI lineage: Eukaryota > Metazoa > Arthropoda > Diplopoda > Glomerida > Glomeridae > Glomeris > Glomeris maerens. The sequence goes on along the minus strand of WWPM01024288.1, from coordinate 27,604 downwards.
CAGTTTGTTGGGCTGTTTCCCCAATGGGGAAACAACTTTTGCCTTGCTATGTGTAATGTGTAGAGTGCGGATTTTACGTGCAAGTACTAACTTTTTTCCTGAACGTATTATGATTAGGAATCTTACAGAAAAGCGTTTTAATTGCATTTGGAATTATTTGGACATCATTTTTGTGTACGTTTTTGTATGTTTTTTGGGCTAATTTTAGCAAGTAAAGTTGCGCACAAAATGCACGTAAAATCCGCACTCTAGTAATGTGTAACCAGTGGTGTAACGTTTCTTTTACATTGACACAAATCCTATACATTAAAATTTTATTATATCGTTTAACGGAACCATTGATTCTTGCCAAGAGGTTTCATTCAGAGACTTTCTAATATAAGGTATGTATCATACATATGTATACGTTATGTCGCAGTATTTTCAAGCTGTATATGCAGTGATCAGAATACTTTTGATTCTGTGAATAATTCTGGTCATGCATTTTTTCGTGTGCATGATGTTGATTTGACATTTTGCATTCTGTTTTCAAACTCTATTTGTTATGACGTGCATTTTTTCGATTTTGTTTGTTTGTTGTACAGATCTTTCTCTTCTGTTCAGTTTTGCACTCTCGTATGTTCATTATTTCAGATGTATGAGGAAGTGATTGAAGTACTTGCTGTTGGTGGATTCATACATTTTATATTACATAATGCTCGTCTGTCTGTCAAATGTTAGCTGGTGAAGAGGGGCGTGGTTATGTTTGGGAGATATCATTAAGAAATAGCAAAATATGATGCAGCTGCAAGTTGCAAGTTTCATTTCTTGACATATTCGTGCATATTCTCGTGTGTGCAATGGCGTGACGCTATTATCAATTTTCTTTAATACGTATGTGTTTTTGTTGCGTGTAAGCCTACTTGGGATTCTTTGTCTATATGTGCGAGTGCTGCTGCATCGGAAACATGCATGCTATGGGCAAAAACGCACTTAGGTCATACGTAACTTTAGTTGCCATTTGTTTCCAACCGACAAGCCATGCACAAGGGCGGATGCTGGTATTACACTCGCGTGAATCCGGCATTAAAAATAATAGATGATGCTAGTTGTTTGGCAGGGTGCATGGGCACACACCCCGTACACAACATCGTTTCAATTTGCCACACCCTTTTCTCTTCAACTTACCCACTTTTTATACTTACACACTTTGAAGAGCAACCATCACCATTTAGTATTGGTTTGTTTCTCTCTTGCTAGATCTCTGCTGTCACTTTTCGCGTGCTTCTCGACTTTTTTGTTGCAAATTTGATGAACACATTTCGTTTTTTCCGTTACATTGTATTTAGTGTGTGTGACGAATGTCAATTTGCTGATCCAAAAAACTTGGCAGTGCTATACAGAGTACAGAGTACTTGTTGTGTACGAGTTATCTAGAAAAGTAATAGCTGCAATTATGAATTACAGCCCATGTTTTTCATTACGAAATGCGATATTATATTGCTGTGCAAAGCGTAAACAGGAAGTTCTTTAATATACCAGTTTCAAGGAGAAAGGGGTGTTAGCTTATATGGAAATTTTCATTTCAACAAATAAGGAATTGGGGCAGCTATTTTCAAGGAAATCACTGAACCAATTGTTCCAGTTTCAACATTTACAATTTACCAATGCAGTTTTTATTTTATGTTTATAGCGAGTTACGATGAACGTGTACTGTCTGTCAAAGGGCCTTTACATTTGTTAGCAATTTTATTATACTGAGAATTATTAAAAAATGTATAGACATACATGATACACTATTAAACATGGTCTGAATGTGGAAGCAACTAATTGTTTGGCTGGAAAATCGCAGTGATATCATATTTAGGAGATGATATAACGGATCGATTTTATTTGTTATACCGCTGTGTCAAATGACAGGACTAAATTAGAATATAGATTGACAATCAATGATGGTAGGAAGTGAGGCTTGCAAACACAAGATTTATGATGTGAAACGTGACTCATATACGTTTTAAGCTTACAAAGCCTGCTTATTTTCATCACGTGACTCACTTACTGAAGCTCCCCTTCAGGGTGTTTCCGAACTACTGTTGAGCCAAGGGTGTAATCAATGATCATAGGCACCATTTCCATTTTGATTGTGCGTCACTGCCTGTATGTGTATAGCGCAAAGGATGTATGTATATATTTAACGCCTTTTACCAATATTGCACATTGGTTCGAAAAAGGAAAGATGGCTGTGAAAAAAGAAGATTGTATATGTGCCGCCAGAGATGCGCAACCTCAGTAAATATTTGATGCTTTGGCGAGAAACTAATAACAAGATTAACGATATTGGCCCTGTAGATTTAGATGACAGAGTGGACTTTATAGATCACAAGAGATGCACTAGCGCATGTCCAAACTTTTTAGCGACGATGAAATGTGTGAAGGTATTAGAAGGTAGTTTGGTATAAAAAGTGTCAAAGGTTGGCGCTGGATAGTCTTTTCCCTGAGGCGATCAACGCGTCATGTGATATGAAAATAACTATGAGAGAAGCAATTAAACGTATCGATTACAAAACCGATGTGACGCTTTGTTATACTTATATTGGTGTAAGTTGCGTGCTTCCTTCTTGGTCCTCGAGATTAGGTCTAGACCAATATATTTAAAAAACGAAAAAGAGAATAGATATTGAAAATGGATATTATATAGGATATACGGTATATAGGGCCTAGTATAGATTTGTTCACGTCTATTTTGTCATTTTCGCCAAGGATTCTGGCACAAAAGAGCCCAAAGCTGCCATTTCGTGTATCGATTTGGAAGCCAATCGATGACCTTTGCCGGCTGTTTGCCTAACCCAATCGTTGGGGCACATCGCGGTGCACTGCATAAAATTAGTGCGACATTTCATTGCCTGATCGTTATTACTATAATCGACATATAAGCATTTAAAAGGCAGGAACATTCAACTAATGGCCTACAATTGCATTATTAATCTTGAGTGAAGAGGTTTTAAACGTTATATTGGTCGCATAAAAACACAATGAATCGATAATGAGCACAATCCCAATGTTAAATGTATTATGTTGATTGTAATTATAAATATATGTAAATGCAATAACAAAATTGAATCGATAATGCGCTGCCATGCTACATCGTGAGTGGATGTTATGTAATAACCCTAACAAAAATTTTTTGAAGCTGTCGCAGGTCTGCAATAAAGCTGTGAATGTTTCACTTGCAACTTTAATTGGCTGTCACATGCATGTCACATAGCTGCAGTGTGCAGGTCTGCAATAAAGCTGTGAATGTTTCACTTGCAGCCTTGCAGGCATGTGGCATTCATGTGACAGCCAACAATATTTGTTAGGGAAGTTTGTAGACCAATCCACATCCTATTGCAATATGCAATATAGTGGCAAGAAATGTGCATTTTAATTTGTTAAAAATTGTGCTTAATATGAGAAATAAAGTGTTAACCTCAGTTGGATTTTAAGTGAATGATTTTAAGGCACACATTTCAAAATATACAATTTGTACAGAAATTACATAACTTATGCCTACGATAACAAAAATTGTTGGCTGTCACATGCATGCCACATGCCTGCTAAAGCTGCAAGTGAAACACACAGCTTTATTGCAGACCTGCACACTGCAGCTATGTGGCATGCATGTGACATGCATGTGGCAGCCAATTAAAGCTGCAAGTGAAACATTCACAGCTTTATTGCAGACCTGCGACAGCTTTAACAAATTTTTGTTAGGGTAGATTATTATAATTTCAAACAATTTTATGAAATATTATTATGGGTATTCCATGCTCCTGTGCGTGCTGCAACATTTTAGTTTATTATTATCATACTGCATACTTATATGCACATATTTAAAAAAAGTGCGAATTAGGCAAATTTGCGGCTCGCTGATCAGCCTGTAAATAGGATGACAATTTTGCCAGATTATATGCGAGGGGTACTGATTATATGTTTGCAAAGCAACCCTGGGGATTAAAATAGTGAGAACCGTGAACAACAACCAGATTATTGAATAAACCGGTAAAAATTCAGTATGGGGTTAATAGGCTTGTGTAACAAACAGAACAAGTTGACCGCTTCTGACGTCATATTAGGTGTACTTTGCTCAGGCAACTTAGACCTGGCAATGAATCACTTTGACATGTTGTCGACAATCAACCACCGTGTACACCGTGACCATAAACCCACACCACACTAATGATCCCCTTAAAAATTCCACAATCTTTTACAGCTACTGCGCACCTGAACAGCTACATCCCCTCGCAATTATCGATTTCTTATCATGCAGACGAAGTTTTACTGTTTGCTTACATTCAAATAAAGGCTTTTGTACGTCTTGTAAATTAATTTTAATGTCTTCTATTTGAACATTATAGTATGCGTGTTACATATTTTATGATGAATGTATAGGGTATGTGTGCTTTTAGCCTAAAGTGGTCACATTTAAATGTCATATTTCTTGGAGGAAAATATAAAATATGCTATTACAAAAAATATAAACATTTGTTTATGAAATAATGGTAAATCTGATATCTATACTTGAATTTAATTTAATTTGGATTTAAAATCGATTTATAAATAATATACGTAATATTGCATGTTTTGTGTAACGTATAAATGTGTAACGTGAAACATTGTGACGTGCATACAATGTATGTACTAGAAAATTTCACGTTCTGTATTACACCGAGCATTGCATGTAACAAAATATTTTTTGGGGGGAAATACATTCTATCATGTCACCCAATCACGCTAAATTAATAATTTTTATGCATCCTGAAAAATTTTATATCTACCGTTTAAACACAAGCCGAGACGTCATAAGTTTTAATTTGTAGATCTCATTTAAATGTCTCCAGGTGGGTCACTGGTTAAAACTTGCGACATCACGTCCAGTAATCAGATACAGAGATCAATATTATTACGATATACAGTAGAACGTGGTTTATCCGCGCGTCAATTATCCGCAACGTCAATTATCCGCACTCCTGAAACACACATTTCGCTTAGTAAAATTCCGGTTTTATACAGTATTAACCATGACCTGAACGAGTAGTGACCAAGTTAAACGAATTCGGAATGTTTAATCAATCGAGAAAAAATGTAAAATATCAATAGACTCGATAAAGGCGATGTTATAAGATCGGAAATAGGACTGTTTATGACATTAAAGCCTGAAAATAAGACATTTTAAGCTATGCATCGAAGTTAGATGGCGAAAAAGGGTCTAGAAGCAGTACTGTGTGTTCTGCAAGTATTTTTCTGCATTAAATAAACGCATGTTCAATTATCCGCAAAAATCGTTATCCGCACAACCCTCGGTCCCAATTAGTACGGATAAACGACGTTCTACTGTACTTGCAAGTTCGAAGGTGAATGGAAACTTAATACAGTGGAACCTGTCTAAGTTGAACGCCAAATATAAAAAAAACGTTCAACTTGTACGGGTGTTCAAGTTAGACAAAGAAAAAAAAATCAGAGAAAATTTTTTAAACTTTATTGAACATCATGGGAATAGTTGTTTATCTCCAATTATATATGTTTTTTTTCTCAATCAGGAGCAACAACACGTTTTCATATGCTGAAGCATGTTGAAACGTCGAAACATCGTTAGTCATAGCATAGTCTTTCAATTTTTGAACCATATCTAAGGCCTCTCGACTTGAAATGGGGCGTGGCCTAACGAGTTTTGGGACCGCTCCTGGGCAAAGTCTCACTCTCTTTGTTTGGGGTTGAGGCAGGTTGGAGATAAAGGGAAAAGTTCAACTTAAAAGGGGTGAAAAGTGTGAAAATGTCATTGAGTTTTAAGAAGGAGGGGTTCAACATAAAGAGGTTACGCGCAATGCTAATTCTATGGGCAAACGTGCAGCCAAACTTTACGTTCAAGATATGCAAGTTTTCAAGATGAACGGGTTCAAGTTATACAGGTTCCACTGTACAAAGTTTACTTGTATGTATGCTATGTATTTCATATCGTTATTGCGAAATATACAATTGAATGATTGTTTGCGCTTTTAATGAGCTAATATTTCAAGGCTGTCATACTGCTTCTTACATAATTTTATAAAATTAGCCTCCGCCCTGTATAAAAAGAATTGGTTGTTGGTCGGCGGAAGCATTTAGGTGCAGACCGCATATTCGATTGGAGGTCTCTAAAGCTTCACTGAGGTTCGTGATGAATGCATTCTCACCTAAGGCTATCTACAGTGTTGTTTGTGTTCATGTAATGGAATTCACGTGTATTTGCTATGAAACGTTGTAAACATTAATTGCATTTTAAGTTATCCGTTTTTAATGCGCATCTCAAAGGCCTAATATGCAGGGTTGCTATTTTAATGCATGTTACATCTGGGGTTATACGAAAAGCTGTGTGTTCAGCACTTCATATGAAAAAGTTAACTTCATTAGGCCCCATATAACTAATTAATAGATTCCCGTCCCCGCGCGCACGGTTTTTTTTCAAGCAAAATGAAATTTATATTCATTAAAATACGATTGAAAAGCAACAACTCTACCCTGTGTCCGCGTTAACACACAAAAACGCGAGTCTGATCGTTTCATAGGCAAAACTATTGGAGATTTCGTGATGATGATCAGGGCTAGGGCTTCATGACGAGGTTTCAGCGCCACTTCGCTTTCAAATTAATTGCAATTTAGAATAAAAAATAAAAATAAAAACCGCGCGCATGCATTTTTGTCGATTTTCGGACGGGAATCTATTAATTTATTATATGGGGCCTCAATATCGTTTATTACTGAAGGGTAGCGGACGAATTTTATTGGATGGTATTCAAATGTTTACGTAAATAACTTCCTGTTCATAAATCCACTGCTGAGACGGTTATGAATTTTAGTTCTCGCAAATAAAACAACTGTTGTTGCTTATAGGAAGATTATTTACGTAAGACAACATGTTGGCATACGTAATTAAGTGTTTTCATAATTTTTTATGACTGCCTCTCAAGGTAATCGTTTTGCATGAAAAATCATTTTGTAGCGTGTAGGGGAGGTAGAGGATATATGCGACGGATAAGGTTTGCATATTATTTTCTTCGCAACTACTTGTCGTCAAACAAACTAAAATATTTGGCAAGATCCAAAAACAAAAGCTTTGATTCTATATTTTATATAATCTTGATTTACCTTGTATAACTGCATAAAAACCACAACGCGCATCAGAACAATATTTCAAATCTGAAAAAAATGTCTTTTTTTCTATCGGCAATGGAAATGACTAAATAATGAAAACTGTTGAAAATTCCAGATCGGTCAAAAAATTATAAACGTATGTAGTAATAGTCCAATAAAAACGTAGTTTCAAAGTTTAATTGACTGAGCTCGCCGAGGAAACTCTTCATCGATACATGCTGCACGTGTCTATGAATCTAACACCGGTCTTCGGTACATACATTCATTTACATAAATCTACGTGCATATATACACTAACATGTTGCGGTATTTTATACATTTCTAGTCAAATTATTAAAACTTCGCCGATGAAAGTTTCTCTGAAAAATTAGCAATCTGCAAAAATATGTTCAAAATGTGTTCAGATATTAGCTCGAAATATGTAAATTTTAAGCAATGCTTCCACCTATCCACGTTGTTTGAAAGACTAACTATATAAAATCTAAAATTAACAGTGTTTTGCATAGACGTGTTCTGGTTAATTAAAGACCCAGAATAGAAATAAACATCATTAAGCTGGAATGGGATAAGAAAGGCAAGGAGTAAAATATACATTTTGTAATCTTGTTCAGTAATTTGTAAATCCTGCGTTAGAAGAAGTTATGCTGCAATTTGGCCTAATTTCTATCGCTGCAAGAGCTCAAGTCCAGCCTTTAACGTGAAGAAATGCCAGTTCTGTTGGAATAAAAGTATTTCATGCAGCCCATTTTACTTTTTAATGAACCACTGTTGATTCTTGTGCCTCTCGCTAGTACCATGAATTACACTTGCTAATGTTATCTTCTTTCGTCTCGAGGGCGTTAACTTATAAATGAATCGCGGCTTTAGTTTTAATTATGCAGCATTAGACCTACTATTGCAAGTTTTCTGCGAATTGTCTAGTAAATATTTCTGTCTTGATTTTTAAAAGACTTTGTAAATATTCAGTGTGATGAATATGGTTTCATTTTGGCTTTGATACTCGTTTTGTTTACGACAGTTTCACATTTTCAAATCTGAACTAGTAATGCATTTTGTTTGATTCATTATGTTTAAGCTTAATTTTCAATCAAAAGTGTCTAGGCTAAAAATGATACGGAATATTGAAATCTCTGAGTTCGGTTCCGGTATCATTTTATTAAAATGCAAAAGTTGATTCTTTCAGTGGAACAGACGAAAGGGATTTTGTCAATCTGGATTCTGCATCGATTTATTACACTAAATATCACACAAAGCCGACTTATATTCAGCTTTTTTTTATTTAATTGAAGAATAACGTTGTCATTTAATCGATGCTCTGAAAATGTAAGACATTATTTTCAAAAGTAAATGATTAATGTTGTTTTCAATAATAACTTGACCCGATTAGTTAAACTTACAAGAGTACTTTCTATCGGAGGATATTAATTATAACGTCAGCAATGTATGTATACCAGGTTATTGCCAGTAGTACGTACTATACTTGCCTAACATGGAAAGAAGAACAATTTTCAGCAACGCGTGTTAAAAAGTAATGGTATAGTGCACAGCATGTTTGCCAATTAATTATTGCATAGAATGGGGAACGAGCTTCATTTGAAAAGTCATAAAGAAGCATAACCGCTGTAAACCGTTTGCTGAAACGTTTCCATTGATTTCCTCCAACCATACTTGATTATTATGGTTAGCCAAACGTTGAATAAGTGATGTCACTGTTACGCGTATTTCTCAGTTTAAAACTTGTTAAATAGATGCAAAAATACACCCCGAATATTTCGTATCTGAAGCGCCCCTATAATAAAAGGCCCCGGGCCATGAATAAGTTAGTTATTAATATGCTGCTAGTATGTCCAAGTTTGAGATTTCAAATAGTACCCCTATCCTATTATTAAAACGCAGTCCACAACATTTGCGTATACATTTACCCACTGTTCGAGAATTTACATACATTTTCCGAGACAATGTCTTTCAGCTAATCGAGGGCTTGTTTGAATCGGCGAAGTTCTGCTTTACATTGAGCAATGTATTGAGTGTACATTTGTATTGTGCTATATGTAATTTGGTTTTGATAACGGGGCTTATATTTCTGTTTGGTTGCAGGAGCAGGATCCAGTTGCAGTACACGTAGGTTTGAGAGAGCATCGGCACGTTGTCAAGGGGCGTTTGGGGGTCCTTGCAGCTGATTGATTGGACCATCGGGTGGTTTGCGCATCTGCCATCGCCGGCTGCTACCCATCAGGCTATTCAGCGAAACGCACAAGTTGAGCAGAAAAGGCGGCACACGACGGTTGGTTGCATGCTTTTACTTGCCTTGCACGTCCATTCAATTGGACCTTCTTTTACTGTCCATTGAATCGCCAGGGCGTTTCAGACATAGCTGTCTCTTGCTCTAGCTTACCAGCCACCTTCATACATAGCTTTTGTTGTATAGCCCAATAGTCTATACAACACCTTTCTTGTTGAATTTGATTTCATTCTCTCATGCTTTTGGATCTCGGGTTTGGTATTGGAAAAAAAAATGGTGCGTTTGGGCTGGGAGGAGAAATAAGGGAAAGTCTCGTCACTCCCACGGGTCCTAGGGTAATGAAATGAGCGACGCAATCTCGTCGCCGAATTGCCTGACTGGCCTCGTGAACGTGATCTAACCATTTAATAATGAATTATAATAATTGCGAGGTAATTGCATTTTGAAACGGCCGCCATTTGCCAAGCTGTAGTAGTAGTATATAGTGGGGTACATATATATATGTACATATATGTAGCAGTCAGTAGTAGGATGAGGAGTATAGGAGGAGTGTAGAGGGAGTTGTGGCCGCCCAAATTGGCTATTTTAAGGGTACCACAATGAATCATTGATGTAATATTCGCAGTGACGACTTCAAACATAGCAGTGTAGAAACTACATGCTATAAAATTAGGTTGAAATTATATTTGCGTCAAATTGGTAAGGGAAAGGAATAATCAATGGGAGGATTTAAGCTTGTGTCGCTTGGAGTATGGAGCATGCAAAAGATGCAATAACTGCTGAATCATTTCATATAACCGACAAAAATGAATTAAATGAACACTTCGGATATTTTATATTAATACATGTCGATTTAATTGGCTATATAACTATTCATAAAACATAAAGTAGTGGATTATTAGGTTGGTAAATTGTGTTGATAGTTTTAACTAAATCTCTAATGTAAAGTTTTCGCTAATGGCTTTGATAGACTTGTTTTTCATTGTTGGTACACTATTGGCTAATTATGCGTATATTTGTATGCGTTATATTAAAATTTCTAAACAATATGGATATTTTACGGAACGTTTAAAACAAATTTCCAGGCATTGATATTTTTTGCAAATGCTGTAAATCTGACATTTTTATCAGAGCAGATATCGCATACTGTTGTAATTCCAGACATAAAAATTCAGAATCGATACTATTCGTTTCCTAAAATAAAAGTAGTGTATGTATTAAGGATTGCTATCCTGCGTTATTAAAATTTTTTGCCATTTTGCTGCCAGTATTTGAGTTATAATATTGGCATAAACATTAGTTACAGTTAATATACTACGTATAAGATAATGAATTTTTTTGAAAATAAAAATTTTGTAGGTTACATTGTTTTAAAAGCAAAGGCCTTATTAACTATAGGAACTTACGAAACGACGTTTTGCGACAACTTTGGATGACAAGTATAAAATTCAATGTATTCAATCAATTTTACGAATAGTTTTCCATAAATTTGTACCACGTGCACATTTGCTGTTACGCTAGATAGCTAAAAAGTGTAAACGTGAGACATATTCATAGTTACTGAATGATCTTTTAATTCGATTCACTATTACTGACATAGCAATGGTGATTGTGTGTGTGATATATAAATACATAAATTTTGAAATAACAATGATATTTGAGTTGATCAATAGAATGCAGTATCGATTGAAAAGTAAATATTTAGGGAATGTAAAGAAAGCTTGAAGGCAAGGACATCTCAGTTGCTTGTGATGCTTGAGAGGAGCTTCAGTCGACAGTGATTTTTGATAATATTTTTTGTTCGTTTTCTTTATGCGATGTGCATGCATTGCCGCAATTAAATTTGAAAATCTCTCCATAGTATCTGCAGATGTGGGTATTATTGATCGACCCATTTGATATTCCGGAGCTGCTTCAGCTATCTCTGGATCTTCAGAACCCAAAACGAAACCACTGCACTCTCAGCGTTACGATTGCTTCGAGAGTCCGTTGAAAGCCCATAGTCAAATCACTTGACGAACCGTTCAAAATCCCTGTCTTTTTCCTTAAAATACTCGTATTTTTTCTCATTCTCTCATTTTTCCTCGGATTTAGTATCGAAAAAATGCCCTCCCTTCAGGAAACTATTGATTTCTCTTGCGGTACGAAACGTCAATCTTCTAACATGTTCAAATGCATCGTTGAAAATGTTGGAATATTAAGCTACACACTTTTTGATCCTGCTTTGTACAGTATACCCCCTTTCACAACTATGACAGCCTTGATTTTGCAAATATTGGCAGTGAAATAATTTCAATGATTAGTTCTGTCTGACTCCCAGACATCCCTAGAAATGCAACGGGCGTAATAATACATTCCAAGTTAACTCCATACTCTATAGGCTACCAATTCTTTTTAGCCGAGTCTGCTAACTTTCAATTTTTTGTATTTATAGACTAAAATGAAAAAAATAGTTTGCAATTATTAAACGGAATAAATAGTGTCAAATTTACATTTATAAAATTTGATTAATGCAATGAGCACTCAAAAATAATTAAAATTAAAGAATTATTTTACATTTGCAGACATAAATTTCAGTACATTTACTGGAAATTGGAAGCCTTTAACTCTGTTCATCAAATGATAATTGAATGGATTAAAAATTTCCACATGCATTATATTCAACAGTACGCTCGGATTTATTTAAAGTAAATCACGTTTGTAACTCCACAAAGTTTTCCGAAAACTGTCATCCAACTCGTTTAGCAAACCGTATCCAAACTTCAACTCCTTCATTTCGTTGTAATGAGGTCGGCAGTGGTGCATACATAAGTCATTTCAAGAAAGTTTGTCAATACAGTAGAACGTCGTTTATCCGCACGTCAATTATCCGCAACGTCAATTATCCGCACACCTAAAACACACTTCTCGCTCAGTAAAATTGCGGTTTTTTCCTGTATTAACCATGACCTGTGCGAGTAGTGACTAAGTTAAACGAATTCGGAATGTTTTATCTATTCAGAAAAAGGGTAGAGTATCAATAGAACCAATAAAGGGGAGTGTTGAAGATCGGAAAAATGAATTTTTATGATATCAAAGCCTGAAAAGAATAAATTTTGAGCCGTGCATCGAAGTTATATAGCAAAGAAGGGTCCAAAAGAAGTACTGGGTGTACTGCACGTGTTTTTCTGCATTAAATAAAAGCATGTTTAATTATCCGCAAAAATCGTTATCCGCACAACCCTTGGTCCCAATTAGTGCGGATAAACGACGTTCTACTGTAGCTGTTAAAAATATATCATGTTTAACGGAGAGTCGGATAGAGGTCAACTAAACAACATACATGTGAATTCTGTCAGTATGACGTCATAAGTAAAAATCAATGGTAAAAATCTGGTTGCATCCCTACATTTATTTCGTGTATAAAATTCATACTCAGTTGGAAAATATGCTGAGGTCAGTCAGTTATTTTCAATCAGAACATATATAAATATCTGTGCATGTATGTAGCTCATATAATATATTACATTGTCACATTATTACAGTATAAGTGTTCTGTTGTGACTTGAATGAGTAACGGGATGAAGTGGAAATTGGGGGCACCGAATGGAGCTTGGGGTTAAAATCGGCTAACTCAAGAGTAACACAATTTGAGTGTGACTCATTTGAATTTTCGCGCATGCCGATTTCATTTTATGAGACATTATTGTATCACCGAGTTGTCTTTAGTATTTATTAAATTAACACGTAACGAATATTTTGTAAATAGAATCAGTGCGCCATTTAATGGGACGCGGTGATATTAAGATGAAATTAAAAAATGTACAGTATTGCTCAATAGAATATTTAAAGGTATACAGGGTGTTTCCGAACTCGGTGACAAACTTTCAGGGTATATTCCCTGCTTAAAAACTAGACTTAAAGTTCCTATAAACCCTTGTCCCGGCAATCGCTTAGATTTTTAAGTAGCACCTACATAAAATGTGACATCCATAATTCATGCTCCCCACATCTTTCCATTGATCATTTATTAAGGACTCGTATGCGTTCCTAATAAAGATGCGGGGAGCATGAATTATGGATGCCACATTTTATGTAGGTGCTGTTTAAAAACATAAGCGTTCGGGGACATGGATTTATAGAAACTTTTTGTCCACCGAGTTCTGAAACACCCTGTATATTATGTATTTTTAAATTAACAACTTAATTTGATATGTTATTAGTGATAAGGGAAATGAAGATGTTTAAATGCAGCATACGCAACTCAGTAAATTGGCAGTGATCATTATATGGCGAAATGACTTTCCAATCTATAGTTTATAGTACCATTATTATTCCAATAATAAGACAATACTATTCATCCCATTATTTTCCTGGAACTCAATCAATGAATTACACGCAGTGTACCGTAAAAAAACCTATTTATGTAATTATGCCAATTTGTTATGTCAGCAAAACAAAACTTGCAGCTTTAATTCAAGAAGAAACCTATACTCTATCAAGTACGTAGATGACATTGATAACTTCAATATTAATGATGACATGTATAAATTGTTATACTTGACATGTATAAAGGAGCATGGCTTGAAATACAAATAATGCAAGTAATTCTTAAAAATTTGCAATGTACATAATGACATTTATGAATGTAGTCATTATTAAGTCAAAAGTTAATTCAAAATTTAAGGATATACGTACACGTAGTTACATCTTTTCGTATGTAGTATGGAATTTGAAATATTGATATAGGTTTCATTTGACATTATAAATATACAAGCATTGTTCCACTTGTTTACCCAAAACGCTGCAAATTACAAGCATCAACAATTTCCAATTTGTGGTCTTTGCATCAATTTCAGCAACGCAACAAATTGGTCGAACTACTTTAAATGCTAGGAATGTACAATACACATGCCCCTTGCACCTTAGCGCCTTTTTGTCCGGCCATCTTTTGCCTCTCTATACGACGCGCGCCTATACGACGTAGTTGCTTCAATGTAAGGAAACGCATCGACCGCAATTTCCTCCTTCAACAACCAAGCGCCAGTATTTGCCCGTTTTTGCGTTTCTATGTGCGTAGTCTTCATAAAATCCCATTGGCCAACACACTGCATGAACGCCGCCACCCACCTGGTATGGACCTATATATCTATGGCCCCAGGTGCTGGCGACCACCTGGCATTGTGCTAGCAGCTCTGAACGATAGCAAAGATTGCAGAAAAGCCCACGAATATTCATTTCTCCCATTTTGCGATTACCAGTGTAAGATAAAAAAATCTGAACTTACCATTAAGACTGATGAAGAAGACGAGGAGAGCCAGGTTTTTGAAGGAACAGGATGTTGGTATCCTGCGGATAAGCATTTTTAATCGTCCGGATTATGGGTAGTCCAAGGGGTTTGGAGGCGAAGCCGAACAACAGGAGTTGGATAATATTCTATGTTGTCTATGGAAACTAAGGTGGGTGGGAGAGAGCTGTTGTGGTGACGTGCTTCCGTCTTCCTCCAACGACTACTGGATGATGGTAACTGGTGGTGCTAGGTAGTCCGGGCTGTGCTACGATAACAAAATTGATCGGCTTCGCTGGGCGTGACGAGCATGGGACATCTGGTGATTGAAGCGCATGCGCAAACGCTCCCAACTTTGCGTTTGGTACTGTCTGAGGGCGCCAATTTTGCGTCGGCCAATGACTGACAGCCGCGTTTTTAGCGATCTTTTGGAACCAAAGCAAATACATATTCCAACTGAATATACTTTCACTGAACAAATGATTGTATTAAAATTTTATTTGGGCTGAACTTCCATATTTCTTCGCCATTTGTGCACTATAACAGTATCCAGGGAATAGTCTAAAATCGCACATATCTGATAAATAGGATGTCTATAATTGACAACCAACCTTGTGGGTAGGGGAGACCGGGGCGAGTTGATGCATTTTTTTTACTTTTCCAAATTGAAGAATTTCGTCAAAATGTAGGATATCGCTATTTATTGCATTTAACAGTACATAACTTTCAGTTCATTTTTATGTGTTTGAATTTTAAAAGTTTTAGGTAAGCTAAAAAAAATTGTTTTGCAGACATCAAATCTGCATCAACTCGCCCCGTCCTTAGGGCGAGTTGATGCACTCAGTTACAAGGCTTAAAATGCAATAAATTGCAGGGGAATACAAATTTCTTGATTAATTCTCCCTCTATTGGTTTTACACTTGTAGTTCCTCATTGTCCTGGGGGGGGTGGGGCAAACATACAAAAACAACATGAACATTGTTACTATTGTTTATTGTTATTTATATAGATGAATTTATTATTATATTGTTATTTATATAGATGTATTTATTATTATATTTTTATTACATTTATTTATTTATTATTATATTTTTATTTCATTTATTTACTTATTATTTATATTATTATTCATTTTCGGAGTTGATTATTTTTCAAATAGTTATGCTGGAGCGAGTTGATGCACCGCGCATCAACTCGCCCCGCAGTATGTGCATCAACCAGCCCCATTTTGTGCTCAATGAAAGATTCCACATTATCTGCTTATCAAGGTCACCTAGAGAAAACCTTGACACACAGCTGTTAACCTCCAATATACCTGTATTTAACAGATGCAAAACGATTTCGTGATACTTATAAGTCTACGAGTTATACAGCACAATATGAGAAAGATGAAAATTACTTAACAAACCCAAAAAGTGATATTTCATTCTATTTTAACAAAAAATAGCCACAAAGCGACGAAAGCCCCAGAGATTGTAGTAACATTAAAGGCTAATCTAATAGTGAAAGCCTCGTAATATTTGCTTTCTCCGCTATTGAGCAATTAGCAGTGCATCAACTCGCCCCGGTCTCCCCTGTACTACGCGTACATACGTGTTATAAGTGGTCTTCTTTGTTATCCTCCTAATGCAGTTCGATTTATGTATTCTCAAAAAATGACCGTGTAAATGAAAGGTTTCCTTCAAAATATACTTGTGCATGATTACTATTATTCAATAATATAAAACGGAAATGGAGACAAAACTGCAGTCCAAAGTAATATCTCAATTATATGATACATGAAATATGTACTGTATATAACCTTCAGAATAATGAAGGCGTGTAAACGTTGATTAGATTCTGTGAGTATGTAATTCATATACGGCAAAGTATCATTTACTAGCTCGAATATATACAAGACAAAAGTGTCCTTGACTGTAAACACTTGAATGCAATCATCTTTTACACTGCAGTTGATTTGAATTGTACATCTGTGATCCAAAATGCATAAATACCACATTAATACCATTTTTGGTCCCTTTTCATACAACTGGCACATAATGAATGCCAATTTTAAAGTACATTTGTGAATAATTTGTTATTTAAAAGTTTGTAAAAAAAAAATCACATTTACGTAATTTGTCCAGTGTAATGATATGCAATTATCGAGTTAATTATAGTTTTCTAACAGAATTAAATTTTAAATTTTTGGAAAATAATTTGGCTGCATGTGACTGGCAGCAATAGGCGAATGAACTGATTCACAGCTTTCCCATGGAAAAAACTTGTATTTCAACGTAATGCACTTCGTGTTTGCTGTGGCATCTATGAATATTGAATGAAGTTGATACTTCATGCCAGAATTATTCTATATAATGAGTACGTTCAAATGAGTCACGCATTGACAAATGACAAGCGTCGTCGTCTAAACATCATACCTTATTACCTGAAGTTCATGTGATATTTATGCCAGATATGTACGTTTATAGTACTAGTTTGAATTTGCTTGATTTGATTGGCCGACAGATTCAGTAATGATATAGGCCTATTTCTGCTAAAGTGCAAATGTAAGTTCAGGTCAACCAACTATGTAGTTTTGCATAGGTTCGAGGTTTGGGCTTGGCAGATGTTTGGCATCGAAAAGGACACAAGGGCAGCTGCAAAATTCTCCGTCAACAACTGTTGGCTGTAGCCATCGCCTTTATGGACGTAGGCAGACCTATAGGTTTTGTTTCTTTTATTTTGCCTCTTATATGCCGCAATTGGACCCTTCTAATCTGCCTCTATATATAAAATGATAATGATCCCCTTTCAAGTGAGTGTTCTGAGCGCATAGAAGATGTTGCAATGGCTTCGTGCCCATTGGTTCGTGTGTAATATTACGCCATATATTGCACAGCATCATTGCAATTGGGATGCATTACGGATTACATATTAATGCACAAGCATTCGCCGAATGTGAGAGTGAAAAAATAGGGAAGGATATCTAACATTATACAGTATACTTAAAATATGAAAGTGCAAAGGTGCCAGTTTCTTTGTACTTGTAAATTGCATCTAAAAACTTGTTCTACAAGTATTTTATCATATAATAGTTGGCTTCTTATTGCGGATTGCTTGTTTTGCGTTCGAAAATTTAGCTGATGACGCCTTGCACCAGACGATGACCTTAAAGTTCAGAAGCGGCCTGCTCTCGCGAGCTTTTACATATTTTTTTGTGCATTATTTTACTCTTTTTCATAATATAAAATACTGTCGTATTATTGGCTACTGTCCATCACATGTTTTGAAGCTTGACAACAGCCAAAATTGTCTTGGCCATGAACACGACCTTCAGGATTTCATTTCTGTGTCAAGAGCAGCAACTAATAATAAAGCGTATTAGTTCCCCTATTTGACGGCTGAAACGAAATACTTAATTCTAGTTAAAAATGCATCATTCCTTAGTTTATGGAATAGTTTTCGTGCGGTTAATGTGGGAAGGCAATCCAAGGAATTCCAGCACTTGCATATTTACCTATAAAATAAAAATACAACAGGAGAGAGTAGGGCTATTTGAGGCAATGGGCAAAAACACCGCCCATAGCTGTTGCAGGTATACTCTATTCAGGGGTAAGAAGGGTATAATGGGCTCTATGGGGTGACGTCACTTTAACTACGACGCTTGTGCTATAATCGTGAAATTAGTAATCCTCCGCTGACTTTTCACAATTTTTGTGTTTTCAAAATGGAGGACGAATCCGTCGCTTCGAGTTCCTTTCTTTCTCCCAGTGCATTTAATCGATTAAAAAGTATTTATTTGCATATATTTTTGCTCATTTTCAATCATTAGTAATAAAAATATGTCCGAAACGTTCATTGAAATCCACTACTGACAAACGTAATTGGAACTACTTTCTTTGGTGGAAGCACATTGGTTTAAAGAGGCCGAACTGAAACCCCCATAGAGCCCATTGTACCCTTCTAACCCCTGAACAGAGTATAGTCTCTTTATTTGTAGTCTAAATATACTGCGTTCACTCTACCTAAACCAAAATTTCTGAGGAGGGTGGATAGGGAAGGGAAGGAAAGTAGTTGTAATCCTCTGGTGTTAATTTGCCTCTAGGGAATCCTATTGTTCAGAAAACCAGAATTTCTTCAGAGAATCAGAGGAAGAGTCTAAACTCTGAAGAAATTCTTGTTTTCTGAACAATAGTATTCCCTAGAGGCAAATTAACTCCAGAGGATTACAACTGCTTTTCTCCCCTTCCGTTTCCACCCCCTCCAAAACTTTAGGTTTAGGCAGAGTGAACGCAGAATAGTCGAGCTATTGCAGTTAAGTGATCCCAAGTACAAACCCGCTTATAGCGTGTCCCGCGTATAACGTAATCCCGCTTGTGGCGCATAAATCCAATTTAACCAATTGAAAACGGGCCTTTGTAGTGATCTCGCATTTAACGAATCCCCGCTTTAACGTTGATAAATACTGTAGAGGCCTTTGATTTCGCGAGCGTTTAATTTCGCGAAAACAGAGATGTAAGCTAGTTCGCGAGCCTTTGAATTCGCGATTTCTTGCGCCTCGTTTCTGATTGGTCATAATCGGAGCGTAAATTCGTAAATTCGCGTGGCCCATAATTTCGCGATTTTTAATCACTCGCGAAATTCGCGAAAAATACAGCCTCTGCAGTATTGCATCCAACTCCAACGCTATAAGCGGGTTATATGTAATTTTATCATGTTAACAAAAGTTAAAATATTATCGGGCAGATTTGCAAAAGCAATTTTCACCTCGCTGTCGATATCCTTTCTCTCGTATTTTGGGACGCTTCTGAAAACTAAACTAGCGTTAGTAAAACTTTGTTGCCTCTTCTTGACTGGCATTTCTTGTTACCAGTCTGCTGAATAATCTTCCAGAAGCAACTGCAGTGGCAGCTTACCAATAGCTGCCCACTGCACAGGGCCCCCAGACTAGGGCCCTGTCAGAGCCCTGCCCCCGCCAAGAGGGGACCATGAAATCCGAGCACGACATGAACTGTAGTGGCCAAATGAGCTGCTTGTTTCAAGTAAACTAGGAAAATTGCGGCCAAGCATCGTCGTTTTGAGCAAGATTTTGTGTATAATGGCCATAATCAATATGCAAGTCGTTTGTAATGTCTATTTCTTCATCAAGATGTGTGATATTTCTTGACCTTGTGATGGATAAGAATAATAAATCGTTATTCACGTGCATATATCACGATTAATAGGAAATTTTGTCACACAGTGTTCATTCAATCTATTAAATTTGACGCAATTTAGACGTTCGCTATTGTTTTCGATATGGTTGCTTATGTTTGAAACGATGTCGGCTCTTTTCATTTTTGGTGGGTCCAGGCATAAAATGTAGGCTTTTTACTATAACATTTGGGCAAAGTACGCGTATAAAAATTTGTGTCTAGTACAAAGTTCCAGAATTTTCGCATACTGTGTCCGAGTTATTTGTTACAAAACATTTACATAATATAGGAGGTCCGTTAACAGAGGCGGACTTTCTATCCTAACCATCCAAATCAATTTAATCCACACCTTCTTTTGGGACGTGAACGACGTGATTGCGATCGGGAAAGTCAATTAACTGCATTGAAGTGGCTCAGTATTCCGAAAAAACAATTGTAGCGCCGTGTGCATTTATTTATTTTTCCTAACAATGGCACACATTTCCTATTCATCTTTGTATGTTGTGGTAGCTAGTTGATGTCTTACAAAGCCTTGCCAATTTACCATTAAGACTTTGGTCTGTCCTAAAATGTAAATGTTGGAACTTTATTAAGTAGTTTCATATGTTAAAAATGTTATTAGGGGGATTATGAATGACAATTGAATTTGTAGAAGATCCTAAAATTTTGTAGTGTCAAATCTTCATGTTTTCATAACATACGAAATATTAAACTATATTACTTAAAACTTTATTCCTCGCATGTTATAAAGCAGCAAGTTTTATATAATTCCCACAGATATTGTTCCATCATTGCTTCCGCTCCATTTTGCATTTGTATATTTTTACTAATAATTTTATTCGATCATGAATTTGACAATTGTACGCGTTTCAAAGTGGGGGGGGGGGGTGTTCTCCTTTTGTCATGCGGCGTGTTTGTTTACTCGACTTGACAACGATTAATTTAGATTGGGTCATTGTGTTGTGTAATCTGTTTAGTCTTAAAGTCTTTGAGAGAATGCTATGTGGATTAAACGCTAATGACCGATACGTTTAATTTGATAAAACGTCAAGAAATGTGATTGAATGCTTGCTTTGCAGCTGTTGTCTTGTTTTTAGTTGAGAACTGGAGGGTCAAACACGATTAAATTGCCACCTAACGAGCTCGGCGAGGTTTTATGGGATTCAGGGGTTTTCGATGCTCAATTTTTCCGGGTTTGCTCTGCATGAGGGGACAGTATATAATCATATCGCGCTCTGCAGCGTGGGTGGGATCCCGAACACAACCATCTGCACATTGGGTTTCCTGCGCAGTACCAGGTGGGAAGCGAGTGATACTTGAAATTCACTGGCATAGAAAAAAACATATTTATTGCGAGAAAAAAACAATTTACCATTGACAATTTGCGACTTCAATTTGCATAGATGAACATGAATGATTGAATACTCTCATGCATTACCAAGTATTTTGGTGTGCCAACTATAGTAGATGTGCAGACTCATTTTGAAGAAAGAAAATCTGTTAGTAATTTATCGAACTGGCGTTTATGAGACTTTCAAAATGTGGAGTTGAGAGAAATTTATGCGCATGCGATCGATAATCTTGCAGGATTATTTTGGCACATTTTAGATATTAATTACAGCGAAGTATACAGTTTCCGTATACAAATATTGCTAATGCTGTTTTTGCGTGACAATCGATATGCATATACCGATATGAGTAGTAAGCGTAGTGCATAATACGATTTCAGGATTCGCACCACTGAACTGAAATGAAAGTAGGCGGTTGTATGTGTGTGTGTATATATGTATATATACATAAAAAATAGTACCTACATTATATTGTTTTCAATGTTAATTTAATGCAAAGTATGCTGCTCTGGGTAATGTAATAATTTTGTTACCAAACTGAATATTTCATGCGCAATTGTATAAACCATGGAGCATAAAGCATGTTGTCTCCTTTGCAATTCACGTTAAATGTTAAGATTAATTAATGAAATAAAAAAGATGCTAACGAAATAAAGCTTTGTACGTCAATATATAAAGTGAGAAAAGTGGCACGCAACATGCCATATGCAAAACTTGCTTATCATTTCATTTTCGATACGATGTTCAATTCCATTAAAAAAGTTTCCTGTAACTTGGGTAATTTTATTTAATATGTACCGTAGGGAATTTTGCTCACAACTACAACGTATGACATCGTAATTGTCTTTTCAATTTTCATCTTCGCGTCACATATTTCAATGCCGATGAGCTATCCACAGTTCACAATGCTTAAAATTAATGCACAAAAAGGGAGAAATACGTATACTATAGTCGGGGAAGGGCAAGTAAATAAGATAAATAAGACACGTGCTTTAAGGATTGTACTGCATATATACATGAATATTGCCAAATTAAAACTCGCATCCAAGTGAGATTTATTCCAGTTTAAGAAGTCGCTGAAAATCCAAAATGCGTGCTTGGCATCTTAATGGGTGTGATTATAAATTGGAGACAAAGAAAGATAGGCATGCACGTCGCAGTTTGGTCCCTTTGGACAATATGTAGGAATTATTTCACATTATTTTTCCGCATTTGTGATGGAAAGAAAGGAGACAAAGAGAAAAAGAAACACAAAAGAATCTCGCCAGATGTAGATGAAATTTCACATTGTGATTTCACTCGACACAAAATTGTGAGCAAATACTATAATAATTATGGCTGCAGTGGTTGTTTTTTAGTATTCATCGAAATGTCCTGATGCTTGTTGAACCTTGGACTAATTAGTCCGAGGTTGAACTGTCACATGTACGGATGTAATGCCAGAGTCCATAGCTGGTTTCCGGTTTATCCATTATCCGAATGACTTCTGTCTGGTGCATTTGAATGATTCTCTAGTAAAGAAACTGTCATTGGAGATGATGCCGAGTTGCATAATATTTGGTGGTTTATGTATGCATTTGTAATTATTAGGAGTACATTATAAATATGAATAAGGGTTTTGCAAATGAAATGAAAGGTGACAGTTGGCAAGATCAATTGTTATTTGGAAATAACTCGGAAGTGAGCCTGTGTCATTAAAAAGTAAAAGATGCGAATGCAGTGGGAAGAGGGATGTTGCTATGCAATATGTCATAGAAAAGGTTATATTACTTTGTTTCTGATGTGGTAATTTTTGGTATAATTTATATTTTGTTTAATTTAAAAACTGTCAAATTTATCCATGCTGCCATCCGTTGTCCAATAGTGCCATTTTTAGAATTAATTGCAGATAGGCTATTCATGGGTTAACGTTTTGTTTTTTATGAACTCGGACCCTCTCAATCACCCTCT
The DNA here is from genome assembly GCA_023279145.1 of Glomeris maerens. NCBI lineage: Eukaryota > Metazoa > Arthropoda > Diplopoda > Glomerida > Glomeridae > Glomeris > Glomeris maerens. Next base: position 4,474 of record WWPM01024288.1, on the reverse strand, counting down.
TCCGCTTACCCCTTGTAAAAACCATTCGGGTCATATCCCTTAATTGGCGGTAGCCATTTTTACTGTGTATGCTAGGGTGTGCAAACTACAGTGGTTGAAAGAGGGGGATTACTAATTTAAGCATAAACAAAATGTATGGCAGTCCAAAATTCGACTTTGCAATGCTTGTAAACTATGTGAATATTTTACTTCATTTTTTCCAGATCTGGAAAATCTGACTGAAGTTTGTTTTCATATAACGGCTGGCACGAAAGTCACATATAGCTGATGCGGATCGGATCTCCGATCTGTGGCATTATTTATAAATGAAAAATGCTAACAATTCTGATTATAGCCTATTGAATTTAAAAAAAAAATATTTTTTTAAGGACAGTAATTTCAGTTGCTACTCACTACTCACAGGTCTCGATGCAATATCTATTGCACACTCTAGAATATTCGCCGACCTCTGTACTAGTGTACTTACAGATATATTACACTGCACTATTCGTTTTAATCTTATTGATCAATACGTCTTTACGCTTACTCACAATTTAATAAACACCTATTTTGCAAATTAAATAAAATATAATGCAGATCTGTATCGTATCTTGATGGCCCTTTTTGCTGTGGAATGCGATTGGATGAGTAATGTTCGAATATGATTATCATGCTGTTAGGATGGTGGGGGTGAACATGATGTCATGTACGTGAATATGACAGATTGCATCCATGAATTTTTTATTAGATAAGAGTCACGCTATAGAAATGCCAAACGTGGACACTTGCAAGATAATTTCCAATGCATGCCGCCATGTATAGTAAAGGCAAAGTGGACACAATGATTCATCTCGGCAAATTCATTATACTCTTATTTTTCATCGACTTAATAATGTAAACTTCACATAAAGACAAATTCAGAAAGGTTTGTAAATTGATGTAATAGTTTATTATATGCATCATTCATAATTGATGGAATCTACGAGCTTTCGAATAATATTGAAGAGATTCTCCTTTGCTCGCGCAATATGTTAACACAGACGTGTTATGTTTATTTGCCGAATAGTTTCAGCTTAATACAAGCTATCATCAGGACTACAGTTTCTAAGTTCAGCAATAAAGACCACGATTAAACAACTAAAAGATAATCGGGAATTGTTATTAAATTACCTCAAACAGAAAACCTCATAATGATAGCTTGTGTTAAAGCTGAAACTAGCCGGCAAATAAACGTATAACACAGCTGTGTTACATTATGCGAGCAAAGGAGAATCTCTTCAATATTATTATATGCATATTTCAATGCATATAAACAAGTTTCATGGGAATAAATAAAACACACTAGGCTACTCTCTGAAATATTTTATATATTAGTTTGCAAATAGCAAAGTAGGCTTTTATGGAAAAAAACGTTGAATTTTGAATTGTTACATAATTTCAAACGATAGTTGATTAGTTTTTAAGCAGAATAATAACATTTATGCAGTTATTTTTTTATCGTATTTCCAATACCGCATGCACTTTTATCCTGCGATATGAAAGAATGATATTAGGCATGGTGTTAAACTACCAAACTTCAGCAATATTTGTCTTGCCCATTTTCTGTACGAAAACTTTTTAACACGGTGCCCCTGATTTTTCAGGGTGGCCATAATGCTGGTATTACCCTCATATTTTCTAGACAAGGAGAAAATTGTTGAGTCAAGTATCCATTGTCGGTCAATAAGACATTATTTTTATTCGTGCTCATCGAAACTGATGCTTCATTAGTTATCACCTTCGTAAATTGTTCTCGAAAATTCAGCATTTGCTCATCGAAATAGGTTTGTTGGCTGAAATGCATTGGATCAAAAATAGTGAAAGTAAGGTAAACTAATTAATAATATACCGATAATTGAGAGTGACAATCATTAAGATGGTTGTATTGTTTCCTAAGTCTCTCGATACACATCACTGAAAATGACCTCAATTTAGTTTTATACGTTGCTCTGCCAATTTTTATTTCGCATAACTAACTGTTTGCTGTAAAATACCATTTCTATTGATTGCATTATTCATTGTCAGAGGCACTGATGAAATTGTCAATTGGCGATCAATAAATATTGCAGCTTCTAAAATTTTTATCACATTGCCATTATGAAACTAGCAGGTGAAAATTTATTGTCGACTTGTATGGATGAAATTAGAAGGCGGTTGTCACGAGAGGTGTTGACGTGAGCACGGATCAAAATGCTCCCACCTACTCCTCCCATATCCCTCCCACTTCAGTTGATTTAAAAAGGTCCATTGTAACAAACGTGTTCGGTATAACACATGTGCCAGAAATCCTTTGGTGTGCGAGTGTGCAACGCGCATGCGCATCCAGTTGATTTGCCTGAACAGTTGAAGAATGAAATCTGAAAGGTCAGGGCGTAATTTGGTCATGCTGCATGCGCATGCGCACTAATTTACCTGACCCATCTGCCCTATAGTTGTTGGAAACGGAAGAAGCGTTTCCCTATACAGACACGTACAATATAGGACATGCGACACATATTAGATCATTTATATATACAGTAATCTGCCATTACTAAGAGCAATAAAATATATGAAAATTCATTAATTCTTGCGAACAGAGACTACATAAAGATATACTGTATATGTATTTTGAAATTTGAATATAAAATTTGAGCCATTTATTTTAATCTTTAGATGTAAGGTTGAATATGCTAAAATAATTATCATTCTATTTTTGTCAAGTACATAGCAACACCGTTTTTTTTTAGCCAGACTTTACTTACAAAGAAAAGACCACATTGAAGGCAAACGAAATGATGATTCTTACGTAACATCTTATTCATTTTTTATGCTAAACAAGATAAATATTATCTTAACCCCAAATGCGCAACACAATCAGTAGGAAAAAAACGAAAACTGGGAATTGGTAGTTACACACATGTGCATCTTATTTCAATACCATTCCATATTTGTGTAATACAGTTGTCCACTACTTTCACTTTTATCAAATTAGGTGATGTTTTTAGAACTTCGCTTATCTTTTATTTCGCTTAAATGTCAATCCCCCTACAGGTGACAATTAAATGACATCCACTGTATGCACTCAAGATTAAAACTACAATAAATTGCACCTTCTGTTTTAAATCAAATTTTGGTGTTGGCTTGTATATTGCTGGAAGCAAAAGGTGCATCGATCATGTGTGGACAATAATAAGATGCGTGTGTGTGTGTGTGTGTGTGTGTGTGTGTGTGTGTGTGTGTGTGTACATGCTGCAATCGAACCAATGGGCTCGAACTATCAATTTCCAGTTTTCGTTACTTTTTCCTACTAATTGTGTTGTGGATTTGGGGTTAAGATAATATTTATCTTGTTCAGCATTAAAAATACTGAATAAGATGTTACGTAGGAATTATTATTTTGTTTGCCTTCACCATGTCCCTTCCTCAATGTTAGTCTAATATATTTGTAAATTTCCTGCATCTGAAATTGAAAGGTTCTGCATAGAGTTGAGCAAACAAGACTTTTTTTAGACTGTCCTAATGATTTTCTTTTATCTTGACAATAAATTAATTCAATAACCACGATAAATGGCAGTAGTTTTAAAGTAGGAATGGAACAATGCTTTGCTACATGACGACCTAGAAGGAAAATAAATATTTGTTGAGATAAGAACGTTGTAGCAAATTAAACTGGTATTTTTTTATATTACAGATGAATTATCTTATGTTACTTTCTACTAGTGTTTGTGCTTTCCTCATATTGCGTTAATTGTTTATACTTGAAATGGAATAGAGCTTAGAGTGCATGTGGGCAAATATTAATGATTGGAGATTGCACACTTTAGCAGTTTACGCGTATGCAGCAAGTAGGTGATGCATGCCAAAGAAAAGAAACCATCATAGTTAATGACTGTTGTTGAAAGGTGGCACACCGGAAATACAAATGTTTTGCATGAGACTATAGTAGAAGTTGTGAATAAAGAATAAAGACGTCGCCTCTTTTGACACAGGAAGTTGCACCACCTGGTCGAAACACAAAAGCATATTTGACGAGCATAATTTGCTCAGTTTTCGGCAAAGACTTGCACGCTGTTTTGCACACTAAATACACAATTGTTGAAGACGAGTTTTACGATGGCGTTGAGTACCTTTTGTTAAAACCCGGAACAACCTCCAACCTTCGTGGACGTGCAAAATGCAAAAATTTCACTTGTTACTGGGAATTATATCTTACATATGGCAAAGAGTAGACGAGTTTTGACTCTTAGGAATCATGCATGACAGAACTGAAAAGTAGTTGAGCGTCTTGATGATGTCCTGGTCGTTTTCGTCTCCGCCGAATGACATCGTATAATTCAATTTGATCTGTAGGAAATGAGTCGTAGAAAAACGAGGACGAAAAACTTGTTTGTTCTCTCCCGTTCTTAATACGTTTACATTCGGTAATTTTATATCATGAATTGTATTCCACTGCTAGAAGATGAGAATCTTTGGCTCA
>WWPM01024285.1:15787-36790 GCA_023279145.1 Glomeris maerens | reverse complement strand
TATTATAAGTGTTGTTTTTGCTCGCAGCAATGATTTTCCCGATGCCATGAAGAGAGAGAGTGGCCAACGTGGTGATTTTCCGCCATGTTTTTCCAGCGCTCCCGTTAAGGATAGCTGGGGATCAGAGGGATTTAAGCTGGCGCAAGCGTTCCATTGGCCACTCTAATAGAAGAGTCTTTTAGTTGAAGCGCCTGTGTTGTGAGTTGGCTTTGGGAAGAGTATCATCCATCCGTGGCCACACTGAGCACGTTTTTGAAGCTAGGAAGTAAACTGTCGATTGAATTTATTAGTTAACTGTTGGGAAATGCATAGGAAGATACCGAAAAGCAATCGACACAAGAAGATCAAAGCTGTGGATCCGTTTTGTCGCGATGGCCGTCGGAAATTGCTAGATAAGTAGGTAGAAAAACCTCGAATTCGCAACTTTCTTGCATCGACCACACTGCTCGCGCAATACTTGGTGACGTCACGCGCTGTTCGATATTCGGAGTCTGCATCTGTTGCGTTGCAACACTCAAGCAAGAAAGTTGCGGAGTTGAGAATTTTTGCTACAATTATCGGGTTTTCCATTTTCGTTGACAGAAAAGCTGTTAAGGCGAATCGAAAACCGATTGACGATGACATTCAGGAAGTACCTCGGAAGGTGCGGGAAATGATGGCGGCGGTTTCTGGCCTGGAAGAAGATAAGAAAAAGTTGAAGAAAAGGAAGATGACTCGAGGGCCGCACGAGTTCGGTGGTAAAAAGAACGCTCGTGCAACTTTATTGCGCGGCTCACTGAATTTCGAATAAGTCTCGTAATAGAATGTTGCGCGTGCAACCACTTGCTCGCAATAAGGTTGCGCGGCATGAAATTTGTCTCTGAAAAAGTGTAGAAATTTAATTCTAATTGCACTGTGGAGGTGTAATTCACACGTTGTTCGTTTCATTTCAGTGTCTGTGGACGATTCTGATGTGGATGAAGGGGAAACGGACGCGCATGGTCGCAAAATCCCAGTTTTGAAGAGAAATCCAGGGGAAAGCGTAGAGTCTTTCATGAAAAGAGTCGATAGCAGAGTTCGGGTGATTATACATTACTAAATTCACGAGTGTTTATGAAGTTGTAAAGTTTGCGTGGGAAATATTCAATTAAATAGGAAGCCGTTTACGAGACCGAGTTGGAGATCAAAAGGGAAGAAGATACGGAAGGAGGGAACTCGAAAGAGAACGGTAAAGACGCAGATATAGGTAATGACGACGAAAACCTTGAGAATCGGAGAAACAAGAAGAAGAACAATAAGAACAAGCGCAAAAAGGAAAAGCAGAGACCTCTGAAATCGGTCCGAAAGAAGGAGTAAGCACGCAATGATATACAGATTTATTTTGAGCGTCTTGAGATAAAAAGAGCACTAATCCGTTACAATTGTTACGGCCGGTAGTGTAATTTATCTGTTGGGATTATAATAGAGGAATTGTAATTTATAATGTATATCTCATATTAATCCGTTGTATTTAAGTGTTTATAATGTAATCTGTAATTTCCCGCATCCAGGAAAAGGAAATTGCATGTCAAAGAAAAGGCTGAAAGGAAGAAGATGAAAGCCTTGCGCCGAGTCAGGGATTTCGACCATTTACAAGGCAATGATATATAGTATATCCATATTATAGCTTTAGACTGAATATTGCGTTCTTAAACACGTTTCCGGTGCGAACAGATCACGTGGCGTTCGGCGAAGTGGTCCACAATCCGCCGGTTATATCGGCGAACCTGAGGAAGTGCGGCGATTGCAGTTCCGACAGACGGGTGAGAGCGGATGAAAGCGTCCGACTTTCATTGCGGTAATTTTTAGGTTAAACGATAACAAAAAAAATGGTACGAAATTGTCTAGCCGGGGACCAAGGAGCTGCTTCTGAAGAACATGCTGACCAAGACGACCGCGGACCCGAAGGCGAAGTCGAAGTCGGCGCGGCTTCCCACGGCCCCTTCCTCGAGCCGGACAGGGGCGAGGAAGTCGCTGACCGCGGGCGACCGCAGGAGTCTGGAGTTCGAGAGGCAGAAAGCGATAGATGCGTACCGATTTATCAAAGCTCGTCTTCGCTCCAACAACGCGGTTGGTGGCAAAAAAGCACGGATAACTTAATAATAAAATCCTCTTTTTTTCTATTCAAACGAAGTTCACATGATCTCGTGCGGTAGGTTTTTCTTCTTTGCCGTGTTAATGCTAAATCCTTTAGGGCCTATTGCTTCAGATGTTCTCAACGTGATGCGCAACGATAAGAAGACATGCAGGGTTAATTGGTGAAATTACATTTCAATTCTTTGCCGAGACAAGATAATTAAAATCGAAATGCAATTACAGTATTGGTCAAACATCTTTGGCCTGTAATCACCATTTTTATGTCATCTATTAAGGCTGTTGCATGTATTTTGCGCATCCCGTACAATAAATAAGAAATAAGGAAAAATATTTTCTTCATAGCATATAGTGCAGTATATTCAATCTAATATCCGTGTTATTTCATAGTATATTCATAAATATATTGATAGTGTATATGAATTTATATTCTGGTATATTGCAATCCCATGAGGAATAATTTTCCTAGGGAAAATAAAATGAGACATGTCACAGCATGTTACTAATTTCATCGTTTTGAGATGGCTCAAAATGGCGAAACATCCTCGTGTCCTTTCTGCAGATGAAATCCAAGCTTTTTTAGATGATGATGACGACACGGAGGTTCGAGAGAATTGTAGTGCATTAGACAGCCCCGAAAGTGAGGAGGATACAATTCAGAGGCATACTAAAGGTCGAAGAAACCACCATTCGTATTGTTTGCGGAGAATGTCATTCTTGAATTTTTGTAATTACTTCAATTTAAAAAAAATTGTTCACCCAAAAAATAAATTGATGTGTAATGGTTTCTTATGTTATTTAAAGTAAAAAAAAATGAGATTTGGGCATATCAAACATTAATACGCACAAGAATCCATCCGGGGTCAGTTGCCGAGCCCCCCATCTCGGTTCTCCAGGTACAATTTAGCATCTCGGTGCGACTGTTAAATGGTTAAACAAAATAGGAAGGGTTAGACTAATTTTGCGATACGGTGGAACGAATCCTTTTATAGTCACAATCCGCTTGACTATGAACGGATTCTACTTAGGATATTAATCCCCGTCACGGGATTTTAACTAGTGACAAGCACGACAGCGAGCTAAGTAAAACGTGTTAAAAACGTCATCGAACATTTGCCAAAAAATGTTTCGTAACAATTCGGTAAGTACTTTGTTATTTCTCATTTTGCGTGTGGGTGTGAAATGCCATGCACGCAAAATATGGATCAATATTGCCACGTACTGACCGCATCGTTGGGCAACTGACCAAAAACATATATATAAAGAAATCTGCTGCATTTGCAAAAGACCACGCAAAATCATTTCCAAGCTTGACCCGCAACGGTTATATATTATTATTCGGACACACCGAAAGCAAATTTCGAACAGCTACCGCGTACAGTACGTGAAGCGGTAAATGTTTACTCGCGAATGAAGCTATTTATGAATTGGTTACGCGGAATACATAATAATAATATTTTATTTATTGTACCGTGTTTTTGAAATGCGGAGCTACAAATTCGCAATTAAGAACACGGTTATGTTGAATTGCTATTTATTAATCGTCTGGCATTTCTCTTCCGGCTTCGCAATTGAAATCTACACTAAATTTATTTCAAAGCGGCAACGTTTCAATCGCTTTCGCAAGTGGTTTACGTGTTTTAACGCAGTACTACAGATTCACGCCTCACGTGTGCGTGTATTTTATTTCAAATCAGCACGTCACCATTTATTTTACGGGATATCTTCCCAGTTTTTTTTCGCGCGATGCAGGTTTCACGCGCCGAGTTGTAAACGACCTTTAACAAAACCATTTTCGCTTCTTTTACAATGTTTTTCGCAGCAGCCTACATATATTTCACGTGCTTATCATGTATACATGTAATATCATCACAGGTTTTCAAATAAATATACCCGAAATGTATTATTTCCTTCAGTTTCCTCGGGGAAAAAGGAAAAATTCCACGAGTTGCTATTAATTTCTCCATAACCGTATCTGTATCCAGTCGCGTCCCGCCTACAACAGGACGATATAATCGCGCTAGTTGCGCGGCGTACGGCTGCGAAAGCGGAATCGATCGCGAAAGGGCCTCCAACCGACGACAGCACGGGGTCACACCGGCAACGGGGAGGGGAAAATCAATAAGTACTACGGCGTATCGCATCGCGCAACAGGGGCCTTTTATATCTCGCTTTTCCCCTTTTCCCCCAACGGCTTTCTTTCTCCGTGGCGCTAAAGCTATAGGCATGGCGAATCGCGACCGGTAATAACGATGTCCCGGCACGATGCCGAAGAAAGGACGCGAGAACGAAGACGAAGAAGCGGATGACGGCGAGGAAGCGGACCAGAGCCCGAGGTCGTCGTTCCGGTTGCCGGTGAGGAACGCGGTCGAATGCCTGCTGCTGTCGGTGTCCGTGGCGTCCACGGACGACGCGCAGGTCGAGGCCCGGCTGCGCAAGCAGGCCGACGAGTCGCTGGCGGCTCACTTGCGCAGGAGCCTCGAGAGCCTCCGGCCCCTCATGTCCTCGTCGAGCTTCGAGCCGCGGCTCGACCCGCTGTCCGTGGACAGCTTCCGGCTGGACGAGACCGCCGGGCTGACCGAGGTGCGCGCCAGCTTCAGCGACGTGGTGGTCACCGGCATGTCCGGCTTCGAGGTGCTGGTGTGCGCGGTCAGCCTCAAGGGCCCGCTGCTGCGGCTGAGCCTCGGGGTGCCCAGGGTGCTCGTGGAGGGCACGTACCGGCTACAGGGTAAAGCGGTCGGGATCCTTCCGCTGAGCGGCAGCGGGGGCTTCCGCGTGGTCGCCAAGGACCTGATCGCGTCCGGCGTGGCCCTTCTGTCGGTCGGGGGCTCGCGGGTGGCGCTCAGCAGCCTGGCGCTGCAGCTGGACGTGGACGACGTGAACGTCAACTTCGACAACCTGCTGGGTGGCGGCGCTCTCGGGGGCGTGGCCAACAACGTAGCCAGCGCCCTCAGCAAGAGCACCTTCGAGAGAGTCAAGCCCAGGCTGCTGCAGGGGCTGCAAGGGGCTCTTCGGTCGCGGCTCGACGAGGAGCTCATGCACCTGGACGCCCTCGGGGTCATCCACCAGGGGTTCGCGATGGGCGCCAGGAGCAACGCCAACATCTACATGGACCAAGTGCTGGACAAGGCTCGCGACCAGATCAAGCACGGGTATTAATTAATTATATATAATAACCCCCCCCCCCCCTGCTTCGTGAATAATTCACGGTACCTAATCGTGTTTGCTTTTGCATGCGTCTATTTGCGGCTTTGTTTCCAAACGGTGCAGCGTCACGTATATGGTTTTTTGTTTGGTTTTACCGATAGAGAGGAAATTGCGTTAATTTTCACTATCTTATTGTTTTTTTTCTTTCTTTTCAGAAGCTAGCCGATCCAATAAAGTATATTTGAGAGAAGGGTATCAACTGCGATCTGTACAGATTTAAAATACAAAAATCCTACATTTATTCAAATGTATTAATTCTACATTCATTCAATTATAAATCATGTATTCTACATTTATTCAAATACAGTCATGTTCTAATTCCTTTTCTGAACATTTGGCAACAAGTCTTATTATAGGTCTTATATTAAAAGCATCCTGGGGAAAAAAGGTCTTTTTGGTAGGTCTTAATTTCCAGGTAGTACATACAGTTAGTAAGTTTTTCTTTTTGGTTTTTAAATTAATTTTGTATTTTGAAATGTCATTTATTTGGCCATTCAGTTTGTCTTTTTGATATATGTATGTTCAATTAATGTTCAAGCAAGGACACTGGACGAAGCCCTAAGGGTCCTTATAGCGATTGGGGCTTAAATGTGCGAGTGTATAAGTAAGAAGAAAATAATGTTGCTTTATTTTGTTATGTATGTACACCTAGACAGCTGCAAAAAAGATAAGGGAAATAATGAAATTACTATTACAACTATCAATTTCGATAACCTACTGTTAATAAATATCAAGAACCTTGTCCAAGAACAATAACTTTTGCTTTAGTTTCAAAATTGGTCATTAATTGAACTAACTTATATGAACAAATTTAGTAATTGGTGTGAATGAAATTCAGGTTTTTGTCGATCCGCAACTGTTCAATGTTCAGTTTGTTTAGTGTGTATAAATTGGAAAACCATGTTCCGAATTTGGAAAATAATTCCTGAAACGTATAGACAAGTTTTTCCACTCTATTGTTTGCTTTCATCATAAGTTGCATGTGTATGCATATTCTCACGGGAAATTTCGCAAAACGGGGCGAGAAATGCGCATTTGCATACGTAATTTCGCTATTCCCATTTGTTTGTTTCATTTTCTGAAATGCAAAAGAATTCCTCCCTAGAATAGTTGCCACCACTCTTGGTAGTATATATAACTTGACCAACAAGAGAAGAACCAGGGGAGGGGCTAAAAATGAGCCAATCAGGGAAAATTGCTTATGCATTTGTTTGGCCAGGTGCTTTCGTCTTCGATAGAACCCAACGCAAAATGGCGGCTTCGCGTAGGCGATCACTAGCCAGGAGAAGGCGATCGCAAATACGACATTGCATTTCATTCGTTGATTCGAATGGAAGGGGTGGGGCAAACCACGCCCCTGGTTCTTCTCTTGTTGGTTTAGTTATAAAACGTCAATTTCTCGAAGGAATATAAATGATTTCGTGACATTTTCAGGGGCATGGACCCACTCAGCCTGCAAGATGGCCCCGTGTTCACCGACGGTCAGTTAATCGGGTTATCTTCCGTTTACCGATCCGGGGACGGCAACCTGTCTTTCTCGCCGCAAGCCGTCACTCTCGAGGCGCATCTGGGCTTCGTGGACCTTCGGGCAACTTACAAGTGGAGTCGCAAGTATTAGCTATAGGCCCTGTATTGTTAGGTATATATAGGCCCTAAATAGACATATATTACATGGCAGGGTGCTACTTCGGCTGAGCGGAAGGGTCGGTGCCCGCGCGCGTGACGTGTCGGTGTTCATCAGGATACGACAGCCGACAACGCCGGGATCCAACCCGGTGGTGGAGAGCTTCGAGATCGAGAGGATGGGCCGCATATCGGTGGACTTGTCCGGCTTGGGACCGGTCAGCTGGGTCGCCCAGAAGCTGGTCAGTTTCGTGTCCAACCTGATGAGGAGACGCGTGGCCGAGAGGTTACGGGTAAGTTTGCGATCGCGTTTCGTGTTTCCGTATATTTCCTGAATTTCCTCTTACAGGGTCCGGTGCGTCAGATCATCGAGAACAGTCTGGGAAGCGTGAACGTGCCCTTTGGGTGACCGATCGGTCTGTTTGGGGGACATCTATAAAATAAAAGGGCCTCTTGTGATGTTTCAGTGTCGTGTGGCCGTAGGGTGGCCGCGCACCCGGTGATATACTGTTCGTTAAAAACAAAAGACAACAAAAGTTTGTGGTATACGCGAGAGAGAATTATATATAGTCGGTTTGCGCTCAAAGTTGTAGCGATCCCAGTGTCGCGCGTATAAAATCACAACTTTTTGTGTCTTATTGCGGTGTAAATGGTATATTTCTGTCTGAATTGGATCAGGAGTTCACTCAAGAATTAATGTTTCAATTCGGTTAACATTGTTACGGTATCTGTAACGAGAAAGTTACATTTAGACGCAGATCAATTGTGAATTTTGTAGTTCATAGCGCAATCTTGAGTGCGTACGTACTATAATTAAATGATAAATTATTGAATATTTTTCCTTCAAATTCCCTGTTTTTTTATTCAGAATTATAATTTATTAAAGAAGTTTCCTTATATTTTTTTAATATATATTATACCATTTCCAAATCCAATTTATTTTTTCTCCCGATCTTAAGCTTGGTTTTTAAGTTCTCAATGGACAACCAGTAGGACCCTTTCCTGAGGAATATTATCCAAAATTTGAAAATTAAACAAAAATAGTTTATATGTATATAGTTTGTTCCAGTTCAACGCCGAAATCGATGCCGGCGTTGCGATTGGTTGACGCTAGTTTTCCCCGTCTGAAATACCACGCTGAAGTAGTTCTTCGTGCCGGTGAAAACGGAGAACAACTTTGCTTCTCTTTAATAAATTGGTTGCCATCCACTTGCGAGTTCACGAACAGCTCGGAAGCGGAGGCCTAACTGGGCCACCAATCGCGAGGCTGGAAAGCGTTTCGGTGTTGGATAGGAACAAAGTATATATATGTAAAAATTTTTAAATTGTCTTTCCCTTGATTTCATCGTAATCCGAACCGATCCGAAACTCGATCTGTTAAATATACGGTATTGTTATGAGAAAAATAATAATAAAAGATGTGGTAAGACGCGTATCTACGTCTTACCGATTTAAGAGATATAATTCTTCGCGTCAGTCACGCAGTTTACCGCGAACACAAATCTTCGTCTTTGTCTCTCTTTCTTATCGTATTGATGAGAATAATTTGACATCAGCATTCTTATAAGCGCCAAAGACAATAAGTGATAACGCGGATATCTTAAGTAACCGTAATCGCGATAAGCGGATCGCGTGCACCCGATACGATGCGCAACCTCGATTTCCAGCCTCCCACGTTTATTTACACACCGCCTAATTTATAATCAGGGCTTCATGTTTTCTCGTATGGTATATAGTATTTTCTTATTTTTTAAAGTATAGTTTTATTTTCAATTCTTGTGTCATGACGTGGTTAATGGATGATCCCTCACTCGACCGAACGCATCATTTGGGTTGTTTGAATGAAGATAAACGGCGATTTTATAATATCGTTTCAAAAAGAGAAAAATATTTGCTTATTTAGTTAATTAATGGGTTGTCCCTCGTTCGCTAACGGACGTAAGGAAAGGACGTCCCCCTAGCAACGGTGATGGCGCCGTCTGGCGGCGTTCTACAGTAACAACGCAGCAAGGTATAGCATCGTATAGGAGTACATTCCATGAACCCGACACATTTGTGACGTCATCATGGTGCGCTCTTCTCTTCACCGGCCAAAAACGCTTTGTGACGTCATCATGGTACGTTCGTCCCTGATTGGCTGACGGATAAAGGCTAGGTGCTATTGGGCATGGCCTGCACAGCGGTCGCGTCGCTTGGTGGTTTCGGCGGTGTGTTGCTTTTTTTGCCGCTCTTTTCTACATTCGTCGGAACCGATAAATAAGAAAAGGAAAAAAGATGACGGGAAGAGTAGTGTGTCGCCAGCGATAGTACTGCCTTTCATCTAGCCGAATAATCGGATTTCTTTGTGAAAAGGGGGACACAAAAGGAAGGAGGAATCAATTCAATCGGCGAAATCGCAGTGGCTGTTGGTGGTTCGTGTTTGAAAATCGGGTTTTGCATATGCCATCGGCAGTATTATAGCCAGCGAATAGTTGCTGGCACATTGGGTGGACTCGAACAGGTAGTTGTCGGACGTTTCTTTTGTGATAATTGTGCACTTTACGCCGTCGGTTCGAGCCGAAAAACGCACCGGAACCGAATCAAGATGGCCGACCAGACGCAGTCGCAAGGCGAGTGAAATTATAGTTTTTTCCATCCCCCAAACCCGTGTTTAATGTACTCTCAAACCCATTATCTCTTCTTCCTAACTTTGGGATATGCGCAGGATGCATTTTAGATTTTATTAACGATCTGGATTGCGATAAACCTATAGGAAAAAACCCCGCTTTGGCGCTGGTTTTATCACCGCCATCGAGCAATCGAATGGGGTTATACGTTGGGTTGGTTGTTGTTTGCCCCCGCCTCGTCGTTGTTCACTCCGCCTATCGCCCCGCTTACTCCGCCTATTTTCTCAGTACCACCTCCCATTTTTTAAAATGGGCGAATGAAAGCTCGGGTTACGCTTTCAGCCGCTGGTCGTTAACTCGTTTCAAAGAGTTCTGATAGGTCGCCGGGAGTGGACGCTCCGCCATGTTTTTCTCGGCTCCACGATTAGTAGGTCGCGATTGCAAGTGACGTCACGTGAAACTCCGCCGTTCGCGGAACGTTGCTGTGTGGGTGTACCCCTAATGTAACATTCACCGCCTATAGTTCGTATTTGCATTCAATGGAGTGGGCGGGATAGAGTGGAACAACTGCAAAACCAATGAGCGCCAGGTTCAACTGTGGCCAACTCCTGATCGTTTCTAATTGGGATTGAGTGGTCAACGGCCACCGTGTTTGCTCTGAACGAGGATGCGCGCGTTATCTGGTGGAATGGAATTCGAGGAAACATGGCGGGCATCATTTTGGCCACTTCGTATCGAATACTATATAATTTCGTTACAAAAAAACACATGAAACCACGCTCGTAATCATAAATCGATTATGAATTACGATGATATAAGAAACAAATGACACAGAGTAACAGTTCTTTTACGATTATAGACAGTAAACTGATGATTTTATGTTTTTTTTAATGGGCAAATGATAAAATTTTGTATTTCAGACAGGAGAAAATTGCTACCGCTGAATGTGAATCAATTGCCGAATCCAAACATGCAATTGCCACCACCGTATCCTCCTCCACCTTCACAGCCATCGTTGTAAGTTCCAAGTCATTTAACCGAGTTACTAGTATTTAGCACCAACCTGGATAAACACAAATAAACTTATCGTGAAAATGTCATTAAAAACTCGCTTAACCTATTGCCAAAACCTGAAAAACCCCAGGGGATTTTGATAGTTCGGTTTATACAGTGTCAGAATCAATGCGTGCAATTATACCAGGTTTAAAAATAATTATTTGTCGCAGAGAAATCATTTGTTTTGCTGAAATTGAGCGAGTAATTACTATGGTGTCTTTGAGAAACTACAGGGTGGGGCAGAAAGAACTCGCTTTCGTTGGGGAAGAGCTCATTAAAACTGGTGGTTCAGTGATAAAGACCCAGTGTGGAACTACCTCAACGCCCAGGTGCGTCAACGTCGTCCCCAAACTTTGGATGCACTTAAGGAGGCGATAACTCAAGAAGTTTCTGCTATTCCGCCTGAAATGACCCGCATGGTCATCGAAAACTACCGACATGGGCTCAATCAGTGTATTGCCAACAAAGGCCAACACTTGAGTTGTATAATTTCTAAATCTCATTGATTAAAAACTGCATTAAGTGTACTATTCAGGAATATAAATAGAAGTTTTGCATCTGTCGTGGTTTGGTTTTTATTAGCTTCCCAAATGGGTGAGTTCTTTCTGTAGATGATTTGTGGGATAAGATGCGATTGTGAAGCGCAAGTTTCTTGCGGAGGTGTCGCGTCGGGGAAAACAGTAAGTCGTTTCAGAAGTTGGTACGAGTCCTGGACACGAGGGTTTCACGACCGCCTAAGTAGATAACTGAAAATGTTACGGTATATACCAACTATACATTGCGTGCCAATTCGAGGAAAGACTTTGTTTCCAGATGGGGACGATTTGATGTCCAACGAGTTGGTTGCAGTGGTTTAGAAATTGGACGGGTGTGTGTATGTGCTTATTTTGAAGGGAGACTGATTTCGAGGAGATGCGGAAGGGCAGCGGTGACAAGAGCGGAGGACGCAAGCAGCGAAGGTGAATTCGGCACGATCACCGACAATCTCTCATCCGCATGCCTCAACGTTTTACCTTTTCATTAAAAAAAAAGAGTTGTGCCAAACTCTCTCTCTCTCTCGAGTTGCATTTTGTCGCCTTTACTATTATTTTGTCTTGTGTTTTTTGTTTCGTTTTATTTTGAGCCGCTAGCTTTCAGATGCCTCGTGGGATGCGCGTGTCTTTCCGTAAAGCTGTTAAAGGGTTCCCGTTGCGAATGCGGGAAAATTTAAAGGTGTACTGACATGGCTTTGTTTCGCACCCGTGAAACTTTCCGCAAATACCTAAATACAAACCAAAAATTTAGAATATTAATTGAAAACACTTTGTAGAAGAAGGTTTAGTAAATAAAAGACAATGTCAGTTCACGTTTAAGTTGTTGTAATTAGCAACCGGTAGCGTAAATCTTCGTGGTAATCCTTGATTGAAAGGGAATTGTTTTTGTAATTTGTTTTTTACGAAATAATTGCACTTTGTAAACGCGGGAGTCGCGGAGTGGAAAGAGTGAAATTAGAAGTTACGTTAACCGCGGACGGTTGCACGAGCATGAAGAATCCTCTTCTTCAAGAAGATTGGTTGTTTGTTCATTTAGTTTTGTTAGACTTTGGTTAACTTCAGTAAAACAAACAGTTGTGAGTTTTTCCACATTTTTTTCCTCAGTGACTAATGGTCTTATTTTTGTCTTGTTGTTTGCGTACGCAGAAACCTCCAGATCCACCATCACGGCAAGCTGAAGATTCCTCCGGACATGGTAAAGAAGAAAGCGTTTTGAACCGTACAAGTACGAATCTTATAGCTTTTGTTATTTTCAAAAACTAGGTGTACGACTTCACTGCCGACGACCTGCAGGATCTCGGCGAGATCGGCCGAGGAGCCTTCGGCACGGTCAACAAGATGGTGCACGTCCAAAGCAATACGACCATGGCCGTGAAGGTAACTCGGCGCGTGTTGTTGCCGGCTCCTTTTTTGTGACGCTAATAAACGAGGACCGTCTTGCGTGACGTGGTTGTAGAGAATCCGCTCTTCGACCGTGGATGAGAGGGAGCAGAAGCGCTTACTCATGGACCTGGAGGTGGTGATGAAAAGCAACGAATGCCCTTACATCGTGCAGTTCTTCGGAGCCATATTCAAAGAGGTCTGGGGCCCAATGAGTAGTTCCCTCCGTCAGTCGCACCTAAAGCCTAGTATTCACCCTAGGCGGAAAAAAAGATACTATACTTAATCTGCGACCAACGGAAGGTTTAGTAATCTCGAGTTTTATTTTCCGTCAGGGGGACTGTTGGATATGTATGCAGTTGATGGACGCGTCCCTAGACAAGTTTTATAGGTTTATCTACGAGAAACTGCACCAGCGTATACCCGAGAATATTTTAGGGAAAATCACCGTGGCGGTACGGTAGTTTTGAACCGTCCGAGTAAACTCGACAATCTTTTTTTTCTCTTACTTGCGTCACGTTTCCATTGCAGACCGTGAAAGCGTTAAATTACCTGAAGGAGCATCTGAGCATCATTCACAGAGGTTCGAGTGAATAAACTCATGTTTTGCTTACTGTGTTCGTAATGGTCCTTTTTCAATGCCCATACAATAAGGCCTAGTCTTTGCAAATTACTTAAATCAAAGTTAATTTTAGTTTTGTTTTTAAAATCTGTACTTCAATTGCCCAAGATGCTTCTGTAGCAGAAGTGAAACTACAGTTGCCTGCTTAATATAAAAAGGACTTGTGTACCTGTTATTGTTTATGAGAGAAGGGATTCATCTGTTTGATCTCTACGTAATATTCCCATAATCGTTCCGAAGAAGAAATGAAGAGTTGTTGTGTTTTAAAGGGGGAAAAACTTGCCCAACATGATCGTAATTTACTTGTTTCCGCCGTTCCGAACCGCAGACGTGAAGCCGAGTAACATCTTGCTGGATCGGCGTGGAAACATAAAACTGTGCGACTTCGGCATCAGCGGTCAGCTGGTCGATTCCATCGCCAAGACCAGAGATGCCGGCTGCAGACCGTACATGGCCGTGAGTGTTTTGTTTCATGGAGTGTGAGATCTTGGTATAATTCGCCAGCGTGACGGAACGGTTTCGTTTCGTTTGTTTACAGCCGGAGAGGATCGACCCGCAAAGGGCTCGCGGCTACGATGTCCGATCGGACGTTTGGAGCCTGGGAATCACATTGGTACGTGGTTTGTATGTGATGTGAAATGTTGAAGGACCAAAATTGTGGTTCCGGTTTCGTATCAATAAGGGAACGCGGAAAACAATCGTTTTAATCAATTGAAAAGGGGAAATCCCGAACTCGTAACTCGAGCATCAACAAGATGCTGAGTTCAATGCTGAATAAAGCATTTTGTTGATTCTCCAGTTATGAGTTTGGGATTTCTCCTTTTCAATTGGTTGATTGAAACTCGTATTTCCGTAAGAAGAATGAGCAATCATTTTGTTTAGGCTAATTGAGCAGTTCGCCTTGTTAAATAATGACTGTTTTGTAATAAAGTTTACATCTATTATGATTAGGAATGTGAAACAATTATAAATTTAAGGGCGTTTTATGTAAGCGTACTTGGCCTAAAAGCGTGATAACTTATGCCGACTTATAAGCGCTATGTTGCGAGAGCTGCGATCATTGTTTGTGGGAGTGGTTAGACTGTGAGGTGCGGTTTATTTGAAAATTGTATGTTATGACAGAAATAAGTCGCTTATTTCGGGAAAAGCTTCTCTCGACTGGCTTTTTTCTCGTCAACTTATAAGCAGCTGGCGTCTTTTCCGCGCATGCGCAGAACATTCGGCTTAACAGCCGTAACGGCTTTTAAGACGTTTCTCCGCTTATAAACTTGGGCGGAAAAAGTAGCAAATGAATGGCGGGAAACGCTTTACCTAACTGGAAAGTGCAGTAACTAGAATTGGTTTTGTTGCAAATTGGTGGAACTGGTGAAGCGTGAATGGATTTGGTTTTTAAAGGGGCAAGTGTTTGCGTTTTGACAGATCGAGTTGGCGACCGGCAGTTTCCCTTACCCGAAGTGGCACAGCGTCTTCGAGCAGCTGACCGAAGTGGTCCAAGGAGAGCCGCCGAGACTTAGCACCTACGAGAACGGCAACTCCTTCACCGAGGACTTTGTGAACTTTGTCAACACCTGGTGAGTGTTTGCGCGGAAACTGAAGAAAGCAAACAAGCCCTGCCTATAATTAAGTACTACTGTTTAATGTCGAATTCCCAGTCTGTCTTGTTTGTTTTCCCGATCGGTCATCGATACGATCGACCCTGCGGCTGGAACCGACGCGAACCGCAAACGGCAAGACGTAAACGTTTAAATCGCTGACGATGCCGGCTATATAAACGATCTCACCTTTTTTTTGTTTGTGCGTATCTGTGAATGAGAGTTTTGCTAAGCCATCGTTTATTGTTTCTCGCCTGGCTCAGCGCTTTTTCGCACGATACGTATGAAGTTCAAATCTAGGTAATTACGACGGCGACGCGGGATTTTACGATTTGCCGGTAGCCACGCGTTAAAATAGCGCTCGCGTTGCCGTTTCCCGTACTAACCCGGTGACTGCGCATTTTTCCCTTTGAATACGTAGATAACTTGTGAATTCCAGAACAGGGGAAGGTAAAAGTTGTAACGTGTTTTGGGTTTTATTTACTTTTCAGTTTGACAAAGGACGAGCAGCAAAGGCCCAAGTACAACAAACTTCTGGTAAGTCGACAGGTGTCTTTTGATTTCTTTAATGGTGCCGAGGAAATGACAATCCCTTTAACGCGATTTGCTTTACTTTTCACCGAGTAGGTTAATTATAACGTAATTTATAAAATTATTACAATTGTTTCGTTGATTTTTTTGCACTCGATATACCTTAACAAATCATTACTATTACGTCTGACAAGTTATTGCGATTTTGAAATTGTGAAATAGTTGAGACGCATTTGAGATTAACTTTTAAGTACATGTTATTGTTGGTTATTTCCAGAAAACTACTTGGTTTATTGATGATTTCGCGTTAAACAATACTCCTTAACGGTTACTTACTATTTTGCTCACTTAAATCACAGAAGTTATTATTGCGTTTGACGGTTATTGTGATTTTTATTTTGAAACGCGATTACCAAAAAAAAGCAATTAATGATGTTCGTTTTATTTGGGAAAACTAACGATGTTGATGTTGAATTCTGCGTGTACCTCCGCAGAAACAAATAATTACTAATCTTGTTTGTGGGCCTTAATGATGGTAGTTATTTTTAATTCTTAATGCGATGCATTTGAGATTAATTTGAAGTAACTATAATCACGTCCCGTTGGTTGATAAATACGTATTTATTTAAAAAGCGTTGCCGTAAAGGCACGTGACCATCGAGTGATATTTAGCAATTCGGCTAATATTAGGAAAACTCCTTTTCACTCAAAAGTAGGTTCCAAGACCTAATTATTAACAAAATAGGATCAATGCGTAGACGTGACTCGTTCGTATTCGGTTGACGTAAATCACAGAGGTAAATTGTGATTAACTTATCGGGTTTTGTCTATTTGGATCGATTGCTGTTGCATTTATTATATGCGGTAACTACGTATTTTGTTCCCGTGCGTGAAAGACAAGTTTAAGTTTATATCGTGATCTTGAACTCGAACTGTTGGAGAACTAATATCTGTTTTTTACGAATTTGAATCGGGGGAAAAAGGAACATCCTTTCATCCGACGTTCGGACTTGGAGAGCGTGGACGTGGCGAGTTACGTGGTGGGCATCCTTGACCAGATGTCGACCAACACCAGACTGGTGGACTCGTACCTGCCGTGAAGCGCGAGGACGCAGAGTTAGACGTAACGGTATCCGGGTCCCGTCATCATCTTCCCCCATCCCCCTTCTACTTCTCCTTCTTCTTCTATCTCTATCTCTGTAAATTATTATTCCGGATGAATCGCCGAGGAATCGTGCTAGTCAACGAATAAAGTAATGCCGATAGACCAGGTAATGCTTTTTGTCTTCTCTCTCTCGCGAGCGAGCGGAAGAAAGGGACCGGGACGAGATTACGACTCGATGGAAGTGGATGGAACCGGGTTTGAGGAAAAATGCGGCTCGGCCCCGAGAAGTGAATTCTTATTACGCGAGTCCGGATGAAACGGGATTCAACCCGTCATGTTATAATAGTGGTTTTTCTTGAAAGTCATGTCAGGAAAAACCCCGTATTAATTGTCACGGATTGGATAATGACGATTTCTTAAAAAGTAATGCAAGAAAGAAAAAATGTGGAAAGTTCTTTGAGGTTGTTCGATGCGAGAGAGAACTTGAGTGTAATTTTTCCAACTATAAAAAGGGTTGCGCCTGCTTTCGAATGAAGAAATCTGGAAAAGTACTAGTGAATGAGACTACAAGGGGGTTTCTTTTAAGAACGGTACGAGAGCAATAAAGGGGGAAAAAATCAAAAGTAATGCAGTGGAACTTTTATAACGGATTCGCTGAAAGTCCAAAAAATTAATCCAGAAAATAGTCTCGTTTAATATCAGTAGATTCTAACAAGAAAACCTTTTCGTGAAGAGGATAATTCACTCTCCTACAAGGGAATGAAATGGAGAATCTGTATCTTCAGTGGTTTAATTTGAAATCTTGATGTCATTAAGGCAATGAACCTGTAATCAACGAAAACTTGCAGTTTCGGAAAAATCGCAACCCGGAATTTCATTAATTACGGACGAATGAGGACCTATCCTAAAATTCGGGCAACGCAGTGCGATCTGAAATACTGTTCTGAATAACTTTGCCTCTATATTGATTTCTTGTATTTTGAACGGTTAAATCATAAAAGGGACGTTCGTAAGTATGAAGAAAATCTTCAAATTTCGATTTATTTCAAAAATTCATAGAAATTCTTCGGTTTAACCCATCGTGAAAAACTAAAGACCAAAGTGCTCTAGTTAGCTTGGCCTATCTGGTTAATGTTTATTATATAATTATGGCAACCAGTGTCTTCAAGACGTGGGAGTATAACCCGAACTACAATCACCACCCGGTCGCCAAAAACCAGGAAAACATAGTCGAAACTTTCAATGCGAGTTGCATCGCCTTAATCTCCAGATTTCCTATTCCTTCTTAAAAGTTTAACAAGAAAGCAAAGTATATGATATGATTATATAAGCAACTTTTCATAAGACTTTTTTTTCCTCCAAGTCAAAACCATGACTTTCTGCTTTTCATTTACAACTATAGTTGTGGGAGATGAGAGGGGAAAAAAAGAAGCTGGATTTGGATATATAAAGGTGCAATATTTTTGTGTTTTGCATGGGAGGATAATAGTGCATTTAGTGGTTACCCTGCTCTACTTATATGGCGTATAATATAATATATTTAGGAAAGTCAGTGGCAATTGTTGGGAGTTTTTGTTTTTGCCAAGCGAAGGTTGCCGAGTGACACGCGAATGCAATTGCCAGTTTTTATCATTCACACTTTCCTCATATGCATTGCATGTAATTCACTCGTGATAAAACACAATTGAGGTTATAATTTACTGGGTAATTTGTTTTTATGCGCTGATTAAAGATGAACTTTACCGATTCGATGACCGCGGCTCGTAAACCGCAAATATTTTCAAAATTACTTATTCCTTACTATTTTTTTTAAGTTTTATTATTTATTCATTTGAAAGTTCAAATGCAGAACATTGAATTAGTGTGTGAACACAAATTATAAAGAGAATAAATAATGGGCATGTATATCTGGTAGGATATATATATATGCAACACTTATTTTATTCAATGACAAGGTTGCAACATTTTTCTATTGGTTTGTTTCTAGGCCAATGGCAAGGCAGCTGTCTTTTAAAATGGAAAGTCCAGTATACATGTTTTCAATAAATAAATTGCCATGTTTGTGGTTTTTATTGCCTTTTGTGTTGCTTTTCATAAGGGTTTCATGGGTGCACTCCCTTGTTTCTGTTAGTTACCGGTGGCGGCGCTCATAGTACTGTGAATTAAAGTGAGAAAAACTTAAGAAAAAGACCGCTACTGTTACTAAATACTGTAAAATGCGGTCAATTAGGATGAGTGACGGCATATTGTTGACCAATTTCCGCGGAATAATCTGGATTTCGATGCAATATCGATATTGTAAATTCTGATTGGTCCGCTGGTTGCGCGCGTTCGAGTTTAGAACGCCGAGCTCGGTGCGCAGTTGTGACGTCACGAGAGCCGGAAGGGCCAATGGAATGTTTTTGGGAGCAGCTGTTGGGAAATCGATATCGCGCGCGACGTCACAGACGATACTGAAAGGGTCTCTATACGGCAGTTAATATGTTGTCGCAATGGCGGCAAAGATTAGATTGGGACCCCGTGAAGCAGAAGCAGATGGCTTCTTCTCCACGGAAACGGGGGCTGTTTTTTTATTTTCACTGCCATCTTATCTGTGGCAGTGGACTGGATGCGGAAGGGTTTATTAGATTTTATTGGTGAATTAGCGTGAATGTTGCTGGGACGTCACGACGAGCCTGCGTCGCTCGTCAACTTGCACCCGCTTAATCCGACAATTCCTGCGGAGCCGAGATGGTCACCATATAAGTACGACCATCTTGGCTTTCTCCTTCTTCCTTCGCAAGATCGGATGCCACGTCGAACAACCGCGGCTGGACATGGTTCGCCTGACGGACAGGCTGCGTTACGACGCCATTCCAAGACCCATAGATCAAGGTACCAATTTCGTTTCCGGTTCCGTCCGCCATCGGCGAGTGGCGCTGCGAGCCGCCGCGTTCAAAAACGTTCGATTCTATTCGAATGTTATAAACCGTTGCGGGCGGAACGTTCCTTTTCAAGGACGTATTGTTCCGCCTTGTTCAAAATCATAAAAACCATTCAAATATTGTAGATTTTCCAATTTTTATTTTTTTTTCAGTTACGTTGGAAAAGTTCCATTTCTTTCAAATCTGTCAACCGCCCGTTGCATTCGAAACGTTTCATTTTTTCCAATCCGTTGACAGTTGCGTTCAAAACGTTCCATTCGATTCGAATCATAACGTGCACACGCGAAACGTTCCATTTTTCAAATTCTGTCGTCCATTGCAGTTGAAAACGCCCTATTTTACTTAAAACCGTAACGTGCACATTCGAAACGTTCCATTTTTCCAAATATGTCGACCTTTACATTCGAAACGTTCGAATCTATTCAAATATTAACCGTCGCGTTCGAAACGTTCCATTTTTTCAAATGTCAACCGTCGCGTTCGAAACGTTCCATTCGATTTGAATCGATCTTGACCGTTTATTATTGCTTCAGAAACGTTCCATTTTTTCGAATCTTATACAGGCAAATTTCGTCTGAAATTCAGTGGATTCTTGTCATTAACTTAATGATGGAATTGTTTTGGGGGATGTTGATTTTGACGGATTTCAAATCTATATAGGCCTATAAATAAGCTATGAAACTTTCCATTCACTCCTCGCAAACATTAAACATTGACTTGAATTTCCTACAACACATAGATTGCTAATATCAAATATTGATGCACTGTGTATATATAACATCCTAATTTTAGACCAATCAATCAATATTGGACGGAACGTTGTCTGCACGCCACGCCCCCTTTTGTTTATAATCCAAGCAAATCGGGGCTAACAGGGCGTGGCTTCGATACCACGCTTACGTTGAGACAACGAAATAGTTTTCTGTTGGCCAAGTCACCGTTCTGTCAATGATTGTTGATCTATAATAAGACAGAGTCAAAGTGAACTTTGTATTGTGTATAATATAGGCCTATAAAATGAATAAGGTTTGCTTTATGGACTTAAACATCAAGACAATCACTAGATATATAGTCCTATTGTCTTTCAAGAAGTTAATAAATCTTCATGTGTATACATAAAAAAATATAGTAAGCCACTGGAACTTTTAAAACCTCTTTTTCCAAGTGTTTTAATGCGTATATTCAACATATAGCGTTTTATTTGGCGGCCATTAAGCCAGTCATGCAGCTTATTTAAGTTTATCTCTATACTACCAGGTGGCGCGTTCAAATGGAGTTCAATAATGATATTATAAATGCAATTTTTGTTTTTAATGCATTTGAATTTGTGTTTATGTAAGCGGTTAATTCTTAATTAATAGCGAAACTATTAGGCCTATGTGTATAGGCCTAACTCTTAATTAAATAAGTGGCAATTTAAATTCAATATTACTATATAGAATTAATTATACGTTGATCGCTTGTGTTTCATGCCACAACGAAATATATTAATTGCCTTTTAAAAGGTTGCAATATAGAAATTGCAAGTAGGCGTTTATAATTGCAATAATTATAGAACTGCGCAAGACTTGGTTTTATTTTTATTTTTGCGCCATGGATATTACTTACCTCAGCGAAATCCGTATTTAATCTCTGTTTGCCAAGAAATAATATGCGTATTTGCTGCACCGTGCAATTCTCCTGTTTTATTTGTTCATATGTAATTGAAACGT
>WWPM01024285.1:0-15777 GCA_023279145.1 Glomeris maerens | reverse complement strand
CGGTAAATAATAGATCATTTCTCAATATAGTTTATTAATTGTCTTGGACCATTACCAACTTGTTTTGGAATAAAGACAAGCAAGTTTTAATTTAAACCAGAAAAAAAAAATATACGAGGAAACTTATTTTTATTATACTTTATATTATGGTTGATTAAAATTTTCCCGTCTTTTGCCGAGTTAAAAAAAAAAGCCTTGAATTTCACAAAGTAATATAATTATAATAGTGAAACTGATTAAGAAAAATTGGATAGAATTCATTGTCTTTGAAAAACGAAATTGGAATTTGAAATGTGTTATTATGACGTCATAATCCTCTGCAAATTTTAACTTATTGTTCAGTTATTGCTGTGAAATACTTTACTAATTCCTCTAATTAACTGCTATATAAATAAAGAAACTTTTCTTTAAATTTGTGAACTTTATCTTTAAATTTGTGAACTTTGGCTGTAAATTTTTGAACTTTATCTTTAGATTTGTGATTTTTTTTTAAATTGAAATTAGCAATTCAAGTCTTTCAAACAAACAATTGCTACTTTATTATTTAGCAAAAAATTGAAACGAATTTGAGGGACTTGGACCAGTTTTAGAGAGGGGCCGTGAGTTCTTGGAATACCTGCCAAGTTAGGGCTATATTTGGATTTGGGGCCAAAACTGGTCTAAACCAGCAATGATTCCTTTGTATGCACCCAAACTACCTTGAAAAACCCGTTTGGCCGCCATTACACAAGTCATCTATAATACACTATTTAGCCATCAGAATTTCCCTAATTTTACTAACTACTAATAAATATAATTACGATTTTTCTATTTAATATATATTATTTGTTTGGTATATAGGTATATATAATCATGGGATCGATTGCAACTCTTTGTCCTGGGACGAACGAGTTTGCTATAAAGTTGTTTGGGAACGACTCGTTATTAGGTTATTATCGTTTAATTAGCATGGTCATAACAGTTGGAGTAGAATATGCGTTGTTTGCATGTATTGATATATGGAAAGGCCGCCAGTTGCGTCATTTTGCCGCAGGGGAGCGCTGAGTTGCGTCTTTCGTTTCGTTCCATTTCGTTCTCTGGCTTCGCTTCTCTTTGGCCTCGGTTCTGGGAAAACTGGCAATGTTCTGTCGAGGTCGAGGTCTTTTCAATTATACAGTATTACTTATATAAAAGCAACAGTCGCACCTTGGCTGATGAGGATGGAAATATACTAATAATAACAACACCCAGTTTAGTTCCTTTTACTCGTTCTCAAAAAAAGGCGCCATTTGCAGTGTTGCGACATTGTTTTCCACACTTTTTCTTTTCCAAATCATGACTAGCTATAATAATGACACTTTTTATTGCTATTAGTCGTGAAGCAATGCGAATATTATAGGAGGAAGGTGAGAAATTATTCGGGAAATGGTTAGATTTCCAGTGGCGGCGGCCATTTTGGAATCCGAACTGTTTCGGCGGCCATCTTGAAGTTCTTCAAATCGTGAATTCTGTATTATGTGCTTATTACTGTATAAAGAGCGGGTTTTGTTGAAAAAAATGATGGATTTCAAGGAAAACTCTCAAGAGAATGTGAATGCATGGTAGTTTGTTTGGTTGGTTAGTTTGAATGTAACACCGCAGCGCCGCAAGCAAATATGTGAAGAGTTTTGGAACCAGTATTTTATATCGGCTGGCTTTGCTTCGATGTCTCAAAAGCGCTTCAACACGGCGCCGTATAGCGGAGTACGAACCGCGGGAGGTTTGATTCAAACTCGGATTATTAGTGTAGGCGTTGAGGGCTAGATGGCAGCACCTACCAAATTTTCAAACCGCGCTCACTCGTGTTTTTTTTTGCGTTTTTCGAATGCGGTGTTCAGTTGCTTTTCTTGCCGAGAGATGGCGTGGGTTGTGCGCTGGTTCGGTAGTGAGGCTCTCTTTCGTCGGCCAATCAAGACGAACGTACCATGATGACGTTTTTTTGACCGGCGACGGCCGCACCATGATTGCGTCAGTCACAATTGCGTTGGGTATATTTCGAATACTTCTATTGTGCTACCTTTATTCTGCCCCGGTATTGACGTCACGAGTCACGTGATAGCGGCGCCATCTTCGGGTTTCGTGGCGCTATCTCCTTATTGTACGAAAAATAAATGACGTTTTCGACCGCTCTTTTTTCCCCCCAGGATTTCGGAATGGAAATTTCATGATTAAGTAGATATCAATGGCGGCGAAACGTTCGAATTGCTAGCCTCCACCTGAGGGCAACCATTATTAGTCTGGCTGGTGAGGCGAGGCTACCTAAGGAGTATTCCACCAACCCAAAACGCTTTTGACGTCATCATGCTGCCGTCGTCACCGACCCAAAACGTCATCGGGCCGCGTTCGTTCCTGATTGGCTGGCCGAAAAGCTATATCCATTGGCATGGCCTGACATTTTCGAATGAAAATTCCCACTCCCTGATTACATTGAATAAATTCCGGTATAAAAGGGGGGGGGGAGGGGAGGACAAACCACGCATATTTACGGCCGCCTTGATATTGGCGCCTCGTCTTTATACTTGAAATATGACATCATTTATGGCGATTGGCACGTTGCGCCCTCTGGTGGCGCACAGACCGCTTTTTGTTTTATTTGTGGCCTTTACCCTGTATTTTGTCTTTGTTCTCGTTTTGAAGCTTTCTTGTACGCATATAATTTTCTTAGAGCTGGTAATGCAAAAATCAAAGTTTACAAAACGCAAACAATAAGTTGTATAGTGTTTTTATAAGGAAAGTAAACAATGCAGAAGTTAATCTGGGGATTAATTAAAGATCAGCAATAAATGCCTCGTTATTTAGGCCTATTACTGCATTTATTTAGGCTTATTTTAACCAAAAGCGTGTTATTTCCTTAATATTATTACTTATTTTTATCGTTTTAAAATACAGTAATAGTTAAATATTGGATAATTAGAGTTTTGATAAATTGAAAACAATAGGAAGACGGAAATGGACAAAGTTTAGTTTTGTTTTTGAAGAAACGCGATTAACGAATTGCTAATAGTTTTTTTGGGTGAAATTGAATTGAATGGGATGAACTGTGATCTGACTACATAATTAAGAAGTTATTGTTTGTCACGTGCCACAAATGCCATTTCCCAAACACACATCTAATAATAAAACAACTTTTTTGTTGTTGTTGTGTGTATAAATCTGCGGCAAAGTATAATTGATTTTATAAAGATATTATATATAAATCAGATTGTCAATGAAAGAAGCTTGCATTTATGTAATTCTTTGTTTGGTTTCGTATTTTTTGCAAAAAAGGACCTTGAACTCTAATGTGATAAATTACCCTTGCATTTGTTTAATTAATAAATTCCTTTAAGTTTTTAAAAATTTCAACTTTTAATCGAGCATACTTCAAGTGCAGTACTACTACGTATTTATTATAGTAATTATGAAATTACATGTGAAACAGAATAAAACGGCATTTTTTTCTAGCGATTTTTAACGAATTTAATATATTATTTTTGAATAATCCCCAGGGGTCATAAGTAAACAAT
This sequence comes from Glomeris maerens, assembly GCA_023279145.1. NCBI lineage: Eukaryota > Metazoa > Arthropoda > Diplopoda > Glomerida > Glomeridae > Glomeris > Glomeris maerens. Next base: position 12,253 of record WWPM01024285.1, on the reverse strand, counting down.
GTTCGGTTGTGTTTATTACAGCTTAAAGTTTTTTGTGAAGTTTTGACACTTAAACAGGTGCAGAATAGAAGTCTGGTTATTATTTCAGAGTTTGTGATATTTGTTTTGGGGAAAATAACGTTTTAGTATTGTAAAAAAATAGATATATGGAATTAGTGAACGTGGTTTTTGCATCACCCCTGATGGGAATGAACGAGTGACGTCATCACTGCGTTTTCCCCTTTTTATTGATGTTGGCAGCGTTGTGACGTCACTGGTCGGTGCGCATTTGCGCATGCGCAGTTAAGGTAATCCCACTGAATCATAAGCCAAATATGGGAAGCCGAACGGTTCAAAGGTGAACAAAATAAAGGTATTATGTAATGGTTGCTTTGCGTTGTGAGGTGGCGCCACCTATTGGTTTTTTTTGGAACTACGTATGAAAACCATGATTGCGCAATCGCTAATTGCAGCTGTTAAAACTGCAAAACTGGTTTTTGTAACAACAACAAAAAAACTTTATCGTTTTCATGTTTCCCCCTTAATTGCCAAATGACCACCGGTTGACACCGATTAAAACAGTAAACCAAAGCTTGTTTTTTTACCGTTTACGCTTTATCTAGGTCTATACAAGCATTTTGACCCATTTATGCGGTTAATTGTCCCGATTATGCGGTTTATCGTCCCACTTATACAAACTTTCACCGAGTATTCAGTTTTGTTTATAAGTTTCTCCCCATTTTCAAAAAAACAACTTTGATTTTTGGGATTGGAATGTTTCGACCCTATAAAGCGGCTCACAGTCCCATTTAAGCGAACTTCCACTTTATTTATTTTTTGTCCTTTTTTCCCCCCATTATTTGACCCCAAAAATTGCTAAATTGACTCGTGTTTTTTGGGGGGCTCATTTAAACGGTTATTTGCCCCATTTAAGCGAACTTTCACTCGTATGGCCCTTACCCTTGCAGCTAATTCCGTTTAACTTTGAAAACGGCATAGTGGGACTGAAAAGCTACGGTTTGATACGCGTGTGTCCACCGGTGGTACACGTGGCATTGAACGTTAGATATTTTTTCCTCTTTTATTTTTTGAAGTGTGATACATTTACATATGCATATAATAAGACACTTGAAATGTGTTCGCTTCACTGCATCGTATCATGTGTTCTGTTATGTACTGTGTACATATGCAACGTCCTTGGTGACATTGTAATGACGTCATCGTTGTGTTGCCAACAACGACGATGAGTGTTCTATTGGTGTGACGTCATCGCTCGAGTGTGTGGCCTTTGACCCTCCCACTGACCAAGACTCCTCCTTTTTGCCGCCAAACTCAGGTGTCCTTCTTCAACTTCTTCCTCTTCTTCATCTCCATCAGCATCTTAAACACCGCCAATCATGCGATCAAGTGAGTGATCTTAACACTAACTTTCTTGAGGAATTTGCATGTTAATACGTGTATATTTCGAATGGGGGGGAGGGAAGAACTAGAACAACGGCGCCATCTTGCGGCCGAAAATTGCAACTTAACACGCGTGATTTCCCTCAAATCTTTGTTTCGACGAAGCGGGAAAAATACGTAAGAAATTGGAAAATGTTGTTAAGAAAACGTGGAATTAAGGAGTTCAGCAATGTAGTAGTCGCACAATTGTCTTCAAAAACTTCAAGGAGCTTTAAGAAAATCAAAGTAACTTCTAAGAAATAGCGAATCAAGTTTGAGATTCAGGAAAATTAATCAATATTTCGCCAATTTTAATGACCTTTGGAGGTGAAAATAACAGTTTACTGCTCATATGTTAATAGTTAATGTTGCGTAACTATCACAATTGGGTGTTGCGGAACTGTCTTAATTACGTTCAATGTAATAACTTATTAAGTGTGATTAAATTAACCCCAAGGAAAATTTAAGTAAATTTCATTTTTCATTTAGATAATTTAAAAGCATGATTAACATTTGTAATGAACCTATTTAAACCTGTTTGTTGTTTTTTTACGATATATAATCTGCTAATTAAGTGTGTCATTGTAGATGTAATGTAATTTAGTTAATTAGCAGGAATTGCTTTTACCAATTAAAGATCAGGGAATTATTTCTCAAAATATAAATTGAATAATTGAATAAGTAATAACGATACTAATAATTATCGTTTATAACTTCATTGTGAAATCGGTAATTAAGATTTAACGATATCGATGAGGAAATTTGCACCGCAAATTAATTACTATTAGTGAATTATTATATATGTAGTTTATGCGATAATAAAGTTGTTAGGAACTCGATTTAAAAAAATACTTAGACAAGTTCACTAATGATTGATTATTTCGCAATAACTTTAACATTTTATTGCGAATCGATGATCAATGTAAGTGTGTTTCCAATAAATTAACATTATATACTGTATTTTTATGCATTGGTAATTTGAAGAATGGAATGGTATTTCAAGAAGTAGTAATAAGAAAGAAAACTTTTTAGGGAAGGGGAAAAAAGTGAAAGAAAATATTGCATTGACGTTCGTTGAATAGTAAGTTGAAGGTCATGTTTTTTTTTCTTCTCGTTGTTGAATGATACAAACGTAATTAACGATTCACCCCCTCACCTCTATATGTTAATTCAAATGGACCGTCTCAAATTTCTTTACAGTCCTTGGGGCGTATAAACGACCTGAACTTCTTTCAATTACCCCATATTTTATAATATGGCAATATAAATTTACTAGTTAAAAAAAGTTCCACAAAACGCCGTTAGTGTTTCCGGTGGCGCTAACCATAATTTACTATGTAATTACAATCTCCTTAATTCATTTCCATGTTAAGAAACGTAGTTATGGATTACTATACTATTCAGCAAGATATGACTTTGAAAAGTAGAAAGGGTTTGCAATTGCATGGGCGCCATTTTGAGTCCAATGGTATCGAGGCTAGACGAACGCCATTTTGAGAACAATGGAATTAGAAGGTTTGACGGACGCCATTTTGAGTCCGGCTTATGAAGGCTATCGTAATTCCAATATGGTTTCATCGTTCTTCTCGCAACAACAGGGGAATTTATCCATTTTGGACCCGATCGCATTTCTCTATATTATAACAACACGCGAATTTCAAAATTGCGAAGTGTTGGGAGCTGAAAACGGGCGCCATCTTGAATTCGAATTTATGAATCGAACGTTTTGTGGGCGCCAATTTGAATCCCATCAGATTGAATTCATCATCACGTCTTTAAAATTAACAGCAATAGGATGAACTTTTTAAGATTTGAAAGGGTTTCTTTTTTCGAATTCGGTGAACGAAGTTTCCCAAAGAACTGGGCGCCATTTTGAATCGAAACTGAGATGAATGAGAACGTTTTGTGGGCGCCATTTTGAGTCCAGGTGGAATGAATGACTGTTTTCTTCTTTCCCCCGCCCCTGAATGTGCTGTAGTTTTCCATTTGTATTTTCTGAGAAAAGAAGTGTTGACATTGTGCGAAACTAGTTTAGTTTTTCTTGAGGATATTTGACAGCTTAGGGCTACAATTTCTTTGAAAATCTTTAAGAAGTTTTTACGTGTCGAGGAATTTTATGTGTGGGAAGATGAAGAAGGAGAAGTAGAAGACTTGAGAAATTGAACGGAAGGACGTTCAACTGTCATTTTAGATGATGTGTATTTATAGTAAATATGTTGCTTACACCTATATTAGTTGTTTACGGAAAAGTAAGAAGGTCGTCTTCTTTTGTAATTTTACAGATTTTCTTTTCCACTTAACTATGTAACTTAATTTATTCTTTACACTTAATGAGGAAATCGATTGCAATGTTCGTTTTGTAATTCGTTTTTAATTACTATACAAGGGTAATTTCAGAGGATAATTAAGTATATAAGCAATTGAAGTGTGTTTGTATTTGTATTTTCGGCCGACAGGTGGTGCCAAATTAAAAATCTTAGAGATTTTCTCAGTTCTTATGTTTTATATTTTATTTTCAGTGGAATTATTAATTTATTCATTGAGTGCAATGGACCAATGAGGAATTAATTAATTAATTAATAGTGATTTATTGCAGTAGGCCTAACTGTATTTCTAATGCATTTTGGGATTATGATTTTTCGCTAATCGCAGCGCATTCTTTTGATTGATTGATTGATCGATCGATTGTTTGTTTGAAAGGACAATAGAGTTGCTTTGTCTGGCATGACAACAAGTTCATTGCAGATCAATCGCATGATGTCATTCACTAACACCAATAATTATAAGTTACATGAAATCAATAATATGGTAATGATCTGGATTCATCGTTCATCAACACTCTTCTTCTGTTTATTGCATCACCTTTGAACATTTATCAACAATCGTTATTGTTGGATCAATATATATGAATGAAAATCCATCCATAAGCAGTCATTTTCGGCTCAACACGAACTCGATTCCCATTGGCTGTTTCATCATATACAAGATAATACTTTTCTTAGAAGGAAGTAGTTCATTGCTTTTGGCACATTTCATATTGATCAGTAGTATCATCTATTGGATTTATTACAAAATTCCCGGTAATTTGTGTAACAGTTAATAGACGTATTGTAAAGCGCTATTGCCAATGGAGTTTTTAGTTTAAAAAAAGCATTTTTTATTTTGAAATTTAATATTCAATAAGCTAATTCATTGAGCTGTATTATATTGTTTTTTTCCTTTTTAATTTAAAGAGATTCCCTCAATTTGTAGCAATTAAATGTATGCTAAAGCGCTGTTACTAATGGAGTTGTTTGTTTTGATAACTAAATAACTTTTAGGTTTTATTTTTCAAAATCAACATTCACAATGCTTCAATTTCCTTGTATATAATTTCATTTTATTCATTTCAAAGATTGCCCTTAATTTTGTATACCAGTTAACTGTGTTATAAGGCGCGTTTGCTAATAGAGTTGTGTTTTTAAGTGTAAAAAAAGCTTTTATTTTAAAATCAAATCAATATTCACTAAAACTGAATTTACTGTTGAATGGATTTTTTTTTATGGAACTCGTAGAAATAAGTTTGTATGAAATTAATGAAAAATAGGCCTAAGTTACGATTTTAATTAAAGCGCTATTGCTAATGGAGTTATGGAGTCTTTGTTAGCGAAATAACTGGATGTTGATTCACAAGTGACTTTATATAGTGTATACTTCCAAACTTTTAATAGAAATTACTTTTTGGGACAGAAAATCAGCAGATTTCGTGCAAAATCTTTCAATTTTGCGTTAAATTAAACAGCATGTATTAAATTTCAATGGATCAATGCCAATGAAAGAGTTAGGGGGCGTTATTTGAAACAATAAACGAAACCGGAAGTGGGTTCTGATTGGTGAGGCCGTTAGAGGGCGCTGTAGTGTAGGAAAAGGAGGGGGGCGTGTTGGGGATTTACTGTTGTTGAATAAAAAGCAAAGCACTCGTTGGTTTTTTGCGCATTTTCTGCAATACAATGTCCACAGTTAAGAGTGCCAATGGGAACTGCAGTTCGCAGCTTAGGCCCTTGCAGTCTAAAAATAACAACCATGTCGATTTCTCTGCTCCAGGGACCCCAACTCCCAACGAGGCCCTTACGAAAGCTAAGACCTGGGCTTCCAAACAGGTGAAATCCTGCTTCACTAAGAAGACCTTGAGGAAAAGGCTGCCAATCATCGACTGGCTCTCCAATTACTCATCAACAGCCTTCCAGGCGGACATTATATCCGGAGTGACCGTTGGTCTAACGGTCATCCCTCAAGGAATAGCCTATGCTTCGGTAGCTGGACTACCTTTACAGGTATTTGTAGAAGTTTTTATTTTTGCAATTTTTTAGTAGCAGTGTGGCTGGTAGTTCTTATGTGCAAGCTTCCATCGTCAAGAATAGGAATGAACTACCAGCTGGGTAGCGGTTTCCGCTACCGCTATCTTTGATTTTGCAAGGCTTTCTTTTCAATGCAACACCATACAGTGTATAGTTATACTGTTGAGAAACAAGTTAAGAAACCGATGAGTAAATGTGAGGAGAGTGCTGAAAGTTCTTATAAATCTTGTATTAATCTATTTGGCGGCCATCTTGTTTTTTTTGTATTTTAGCAATCATTTTGTGGAATGGAACCAGAATGGAAGTTAATTATGCATTATGTAGTTAAATAACGCGTCGTAATTAACTTTCTAAGAGTAATAATTATAAACTATGGCATTTATTTATAGTATACTAACATGTTTTTGGAATTGATATGTTGGCTATAGCTCTTTGTTTTCGATTTCCTGTATAATTGTAGATTTTCCAGAAAATTCCGCGAAAAAATCACGTATTCAACCCGATTGGTTTCAATCTTGTGGACCCAAGGCTAATATTTCGTATGTAATGATAGTCAATTACATAATTACGGTGCAGGGAAAGCGGAAATTGCGCGCAGGATATGGACATGTGAAGTTAGGCCTATACAGAATGAATTTAGAAACGGAAAAAAGTAGGCCTATTGGTGGGGTTTTTTGCTAGTGGCAGAAGGAAGATTAATAGTATTTTGAAGGTCATTTATTTATAGGCTATTTTCAATTTTGTTAAATGTAGAGCGGGGTTTTTTTTAAGCCCATTGGTTATAGTATGTAGAACATATTTTTTGGATTCGCTTCAGTATAGGATGAAGTGCTGTTCACTTCTGGCAGCAGGTGGCGCGCAGAGAAACGTTCGAAATATTCGAATCGAAGGCCGCGGTGTCGAATCTCTGTAGTCGAACGCCGCGGACGGATGGTGCGCGTTCCGTACTTTCAACAGCGCCGTTCCATATATTCGAATGTCTGCGATTCAAAAACCGTTTAAAAATTCGACCAAAAATGTTGCCAGATTGAGTACTTTATCTCTGTAAAAAAAAACAGCAACAACAAAACTTATCTTAATCGTTTCTTGTTTTATACAAAACTGTATAATTTGCCTTCGCATTAAAAAAAGGGGGGAAACAAGATTTTGAGATTTGTATTACGCAAAAAAAACAGTAGTAGTATGTATTCAGTTACGTCATATAGGACATCTAAACATTTGCACAACACGTTTTCTTTGTTTACAGTTTGCAATCCTGTCACGTGGTATTCGTTTTGTGCCTTAATTAGACCTTAATTGTTTAGTCTTGGGAAGTTATCAATTCAAAATGAAAACATTAATTGATATTCTTGAAAGCTTTGGGTAATATTTTTGTAATGAAAGTAATATTGCATAAATTATGAAGTTTATGACGTAAAATTAAAAGGAAAAGCGTTTTATAGGAAAAAACTTGGAATATTGAAGGATTCAGAAACTAAACAATGCTAAAATACATAACAAAATATTGCTTCGTTTAGTCGGTCCACAATTCCGCTTAATTGGGCCAGCGAGGATTGGTTTACCGTGAAGAAAAGATAATCCTATGTTTTTTTTTTGAAAGGTGTATTGAATTTCTCCATTAGTTATTATTATTTGATTTTTTAATGCATGGTATAGTTCTTAGAAGTGAAACTTAAAAACCCGTACAATTGGGCCAGCCGTTTAATTGGACCCGAACGAGTATGTCCCAATTAACCGGTTCCACTGCATTTCATTTTGTACATTTCATATTTAACAACAAATGTGACAAATAGCATATAAATATTATTAGAGACAGTAATATAGAAATAATAGCGATGATGATGATGATGATGAAAATAGTAATAATAGTAATAAGGAAATAAGAAATTACATGTCGATTTGTAATTGGGCATTTAAATGGGAATTGTTTCCAGTATGGACTTTACACGGCCTTCATGGGCTGTTTCGTGTACGTGTTCCTCGGCAGCACTCGGACCGTGAACATAGGGCCCACGGCCATCATCGCTTTGCTCACGGCGCCCCAGGCCCTTAAAGGCGGAGGAACGTACGCGGTCCTCCTCTGTTTCATATGCGGCATCATAGAATTGATATTCGCGCTCCTTAATCTAGGTAAGAATCACTTGCATGCGTACAGTCCTCCCTCGATAATCCGGCCTTCCTCCTGAAAATTTGTAGCAAACTTGTCGGCAGGTAAAATAAAGATTTCAATCTCAAGAATTTCTGTACATTCATTATTATATTTATGCTGAAATTTTAAATAGTGGTTTCTGCTGTATTTCCGCAATTGCTGGAAATAATCTGTAGAAAATCTGCAAATATTTGTACAAAATCTGAAATATATCTGCAAACTATTAATATATTTTCTGCAGAAAGTCTGCAGTCGCATCTGAAAATATGCTGCTACATTTTCTGCAGATAATCTACAAAATTATAGGAATTTCTGTAGATTTTCTGCAGAAATTAATGTTTGTCTGTAGAATTGAATGTTTTTCTGTAGAAAATCTGCAGAAATTAAGGTTTTTCTGTAGAAAATCTGCAGAAATTAACGTTTTTCTGTAGTAAATCTGCAGAAATGAACGTTTTTCTGTAGAACATCTGCAGAAATGAATGCTTTTCTGTAGAAATGAATGTTTTTCTGTAGAAAATCTGTAGAAATGAATGTTTTTCTGTAGAAAATCTGTAGAAATGAATGTTTTTCTGTAGAAAATCCGCACAAATTAATGTTCTTCTGTAGAAAATCTCGGTTATTGTTACAAAACAAGTAAATTTGTTCTTAATATGTGCTGTTTTCTACCTTCAACCTTCAATACAAATGTGTAACGTACATGTGTACAATAAAACGTAGTTTCCGCTGTTAAAACTCGTCAGTTAATCTCCGGTAATCCGGCGCTGCTCTGGTCCCATATCTGGCGGATTAACGAGGGTCGAGGACCGTAAATACCTACACGGTGTGCTGAAATGAAATAATGTCCATCTTTTGCCATATTCCAAAGGGTTCCTCATCGATTTCATCTCCGTACCGGTGATCAGCGGCTTCTCTTCCGCCGCCGCGCTCATCATCTCGGCCACGCAACTCAAGGTGTGTACTAGCTTTCTTTATATACAGTACTAGGTTTCTTACATCTACGCGTGAAACGGATAAGTTGCAAAACAAGTGAGCGACAAACCTATCAATAGTGTTTTCTGCAGGGGTTGCTCGGACTTAAGTTCGAAGGCGAGAACTTCATAGTGGTCGTCAAGAACGTCTTCTCCAAACTCGGATCGACCAGGTTGCATTTTCTCCTAATTTCTATCAAGGTGAACTGACATGGTATATATTACTATTATTATTCTACGTAAATGTCTCAGAATATTTGACGCGCACCGGTGTGTCCGCGGAAGGGATCGAAACGTAAGTTGGCGTAATAAAGGACATTGGTGCCCTTTGTCTCTCTTCTATAGCTGACCACTTGACCACTAACAGATTATGTAGTAATATCCATTTTGCAAGTCGGTAACAATCATTTAGTTAATAAACCAAACGTTGTCAGTTCACTGTATAATTATTAATATTTGCATTTTACGAAGATTAATATTTGTTGATTTATTTTTCCGCGGTCTCCGTTTTAATTCGCAGGATCGGTGACTTGGTCCTGGGGATTTGCTCGCTTATCATCCTGCTAGCACTCAGAGTAAGTGTGTGTGTGTGTACACCCAAAGAAAGGTGACGAACTTAAAAAGTTGGTTTATTATGCGAGGAACGTGTTTTTTCTTTTCGCCCTTGTGTCGAATCCGATCGCGTCTTTGTGAAATGTAATAAGAAAACATTCACGAGGGTGGTGCCAAATGTGTAAAAGCGAGTTTGTGTTTGATCACATTGTGTGAGGTTGGGGGATCTTTGTGCTTATAAAGTAGCCATTGTTTTTATATAGTTTGTTTTTTTTCCCTTTCCTATAGCTAGTCTCGCGTGCGGATGCGACATCTAGAAAAAGCCTGACGTTTAATCGATTAAATATTGCAGCCAAATACTAGAATGAAGTGCGTTTTGTCTTGTAACATTGCGTATATAGTTCAAGTGTTTCTTTCCTAATATTGAGAAATATTGAAGCAACACGGAGGGAAAAACACAAGATATTGTGCCATTTGGTGTTGGTGGTTGCTCTTTTGTGTCACTTTCCAAATGTCCTGTATGTAAATGTGAACACTTTATATTCAAGGTTGGTTGTTATCAACAGGGAAAACGCGAGCGATTCAAGAAAGCCCGTTGAATTTAAGATTTAATAGTCTATAGGAAATTTCCTTAAATTAATTTGGGTAATATTTCAAGAAAGTAGAAGGAAATATGGTTATAACTTTTTATCAGCTGGTTGTTTACGTTGAATGAAGAAAGAAGTCATTTTCTTAATGTAAAATTTCCGAATTGATCTCTGGACAAGATGCGGGAAGTTTACGGCACACTTTTATGAAACTTTATAGTATATTTGTTGAATCCTTCTGTATCGTTTTGGTTCAGTTATTGTTTTGGGATTCATTTGGTTTGTTTTTTGTTTTTTAAATGACAGTGTAATTTGTTTTACGCAGTGGTTGAGCCGGTACAAGTGGAAGGACCCGCCGGGTTCCGAGCCGACAACGTGCCAAAGGGCATGGAGGAAAACGGTGTGGCTCGTCTGCACCGGTAAATTGCATCTGATGGTGTCTTTTTAAATATCATTGTGCATGCATGTATGCGACTAACTATACATAGTACCGTGTTTATTTTGACGATAGGCCGTAACGCGCTGGTCGTCTTGGTCGCTTCCGTCATCTCGTACCTGTTGACCCAGAACGGCATCAAGTGGCTGTCTCCATCCGGAAAGATCCAACCGGGGCTTCCGCCGTTCAGAGTCCCGGATTTCACTTACACTAACAACAAAAACGAAACGTTGGGTTTCGGGGAAATCCTAGGGGTACGTGGTCATAGTGATCCGTGAACCTTTTAAAAGTGTTGTTCAGGGAAAAGGAAAAAGAATCGGGTCCAATCCTTTACAAATATCCCTATACATGGCTTTTATTGAAACGTATTTTGCGTCCCGTTTAGGATCTAGGCTCTAGTCTCGCTCTCATCCCTCTAGTGTCCATCCTCGAACATATCGCGATCGCCAAAGTATTCGGTGAGTATTCGATCGCAGTTCTTTAACTTTCCCACCTCGGTTTCTAGTTTATATTTCATCGATTGTTCTGTAACCGCGTGCAGCTCAAGGAAGAGGAGTGGATGCCAAACAAGAATTCTTCGCACTTGGTAACTTGAATTTTACATGCTATAATCCATTGGCACGTTGCAAGAAAAGTATAGAAAATTATTCAGAGTTGTGTTTTGGACCCTTCCTTAAATAACTGTTGAAAAGCGGAAGATTATAAACATGTTCCTTCAAAATAAGAATTATTATTATGGGTGAATTTGGCTCACTTTACTTTAAAACTCTTGAAAACGGGCTGAAATAGAGGGTCGATGCAGTTTTTGGACCAATACATTCTATGGATTCTTAAGATTTCCAATAAAAGTGTTAGTAATCTTTCTTTTGGCGCAGGTGTTGCCAATCTTCTCGGCTCTTTCGTTTCCGCTTTTCCGGCAACCGGAAGTTTCTCCAGGTACGTGTTAATTTCTTTAGAATAACTTCGATGCGCGTGTCCTTACGAGCAATGTCTTCTTCTTTGTATAGGTCCGCTCTGAACGCGAGCTGCGGGGTGAAAAGTCCCATCGGCGGCCTTTACACCGGTAGGTCTCGGCGACGTATTAGTTACTAGTTACTCCGGCAGGAATAAATAAGTTGTTGAATGCCATTTGCTCAGGGATCCTCGTGGTTTTGGCCCTCGCCTTCCTCGCGCCCTTCTTCGAGTACATCCCGAAGGCGTGCCTTTCCGCGGTCATCATCAGCGCGGTCATCTTCATGATCGAATACGAGCTCGTACCTCATCTTTGGAAAACGAAAAGTTGGTTTTACTCGAAACCGAACGGGAGTGAAAGCTAGGATCGAGTTGGTTTTCTTTGGATGGTATTTTTTTCCAGTCTTGCAGATTTTTACGGAAACCAAGCATTAATTAACACGCACGTAAACTTAACATCCCACCACAAAAAAAATCAAGTATATTTACAGTTACGGTTTGGAATAGTTGGACCACCTGACTGAATTACCCCCGGTTTGCTTACACATGGAGGGATAATTCAGTTAGCGGGTCGGGTCACGTACTTTTCTTTTTAATCGTTTTTCACTCCTATACTTGCGTTGATTGTCGTGATTATTGTGGATAGCGAGTGATACAAGTCTCTTTTCTGTTATTGGGTAAATAGAAGCGGAATTGGTCATCTTGTTTGCCACCTTCTTCGGCTGCTTGGGGCTGAGTGCGGAGGTATAAACCCGGCAATCTTGAGATCTCTTACCGGGGAACGGGGAAAATATAAGATCTCTTGGCAATCCTATGTACAGTACGGCATACTTATCGGGATCGGCGTTTCCGTC
>WWPM01024284.1:0-20670 GCA_023279145.1 Glomeris maerens | reverse complement strand
ATGTATTTTGTGAAACAGCACTGCAGATATGACATGTGCGTGCCCCGATAGTCGTAAAATAGCTGCAATCCCAGATCAAGTGACTGCGGCAAATAACGATTCGAAGGAACTGGAAAGTATAATTGTTCACCTGGAAGAGGAAAATAGGTGATGTCAACAATGATATTTCTTAGATGTTCCTATGTATTCTGGAAAGTTACAAAAATTCAATAGCTGCACCCAAAATAAATTGATAATTATCCTAACCCTGTATGCAAAAACTATACAGGGTGGTACATGAATGTTTTTCATCGCAGATAAACAGCTCTAACTTCCTTCAGATTGGTCAGATTTTATTTCTGTTTTCACTAAGATGCAACTACCTACGTCTCTTTAATGTTAAAGAATTTGAAACTTGGATGACTTTGAAGCGCCAATTCGAGCTCACGGAAAATAGCATACACGGACTGCCCCCATTTTCATACATAGGATGCATATGTTGTTTCATGTATTTCACTTACTCCTGCAAAGTTGTGAGGGTGGAAAAACATTCATGTACCACCCTGCATAATAACACATTTGTCATGTTTACTAAAGATTTAGTTATTTCCAGTAGCAAGTAATCTTAGAAGTGCAATTTTCTAAGTAGATACCTCCAAATGGAGATTGATACTCTGCAAGAAGCTAATGCCAGCAATTGGGAAAGTGCCTCACAGTCTAGAAAAAAAGCCAACATGATTCTGAAACAGGAAATTTTAGCCGACCACAGCCATCAACTAGAAATCCAACTGAAACGTCTACGTGCACTGGTCAAAGTACGGTGTTCAGTTTCGAACTCCACGCTTAAAACTATTGCAGTTTCCTCTCTTTGGCATCAATCAATCAATCTGAATACAACATATTACAAAATATCTCACAGCATTCGCATTGCAATTGTTTTTTTTTAAAATAGGAAACAAAGAAAACTATGCATTCCGTACCTAATGCTGAACAAGATCGACTGCAAAGTACACCAGCACACATTGAACCTTCCAGTCACAGTTTCGACATGTTCAGTCCGATCCAAAGAACTAACTACGAAGAAGATGATACGGAAGAAATAGATGCAGGCGCAGACGACAATGACTTGAACCTTTCGTCTTTGATTGCTGCGTTACAAGATTTTGGCTCCAGGGATGATGATGAGGCAGAAAGTGAAGAATTGAGTCTTTCCGTATTGATTTCTGCTCTGCAATCGATCGCATCGGATCCGGCTAATACTGTTGCCGCCCATCTGCCACCAACTCCTCCTTTATCAGTCTCATCTGCTTCGCCTCAAGAATGCTTCAATACCTTGGAGTCCACCGTCAAATTCAGTTTCAAAGATATCTCTCAAAGCCTGGTGTACTTGAGAGATCAAGTGCAGAATCTACCGAGAAGTCCCCAAATTGAGCGCATCCGCACCGAAGTAGAGGAGATCTTGGATCAAATGGAAGATTGTTTCACTGAGCAACATTCACCAGTAAATGGTATATAACAAAGATATGTATATCCGTTCAATCCCAGTTCAGTTCATATAGGTTTTTGTACTGACATTGCAGGGGGAAATTGGCATCCATCTTGCAATCCGTCCCAGGATAATAACGAGTTACTAATCATTGCACAAGATATTGGGAATATTCTCGCAAACATAGTAGATGGTTTGCCACTATTGCAACATCTGACAAGTACACCATCAACACAACTGTAAAAACAGTTATTTAATTGTTTCTCCCAAATGAAAAGGGTCATTACAATTTGTGTACCCATCCATTTAGATGTGATACTACGCATTTAGCTACCGTGGTAAGACTTGGTGCTTTTTAACATCTGTATAACCGGAGCAGTTAACATAACTGCATTAAATGTGGCCTATATGCTGACATGGTGGGTTTAAAAACGGTCTTTCAAACAAATTGCCGGCCAGGTTGTGGTGTAAAATATGTAGACCTAAATTGCATAATAAATTCGTTCCAAAAAAAGTGTTCTCTGGTTTATATTGTGACGACAACTTTGACTGGTCACAAACTCTGAGTCGATGGTGTCCTTTGAGATGATAAAACCCGCTGGCCTAGTACTTGATGATGGCACGCTGATGACGGTGCACTAGTAGGTGGAGTATAGTGGTCGCGTTCTAACTTGTCCACTGCGAGAAAGTCTATTTATGAAAAATAGGTAGAGGAAAGTTAAGGAGAGTCAGTGACGTTTATAATTGCCAAGCACCTGCGCGACTCTCCTTAACCTTCCTCTAACTATTTTTCACAAATAGACTTTCCCGCAGTGGACAAGTTAGAACGTGTCCACTATACTCGCCGATGATGGGCTAACTGATGGCGTTTGGGAACTTAGATGTGCAGTTGTGGTACTCTGATCGGAGCTCACTCGCGGTGACGCCTGGCATGGTGGACACTAACTGCTGTTGCTGGAAGATCCTTCATGGTTGGTACCAAATGAGTTGCGTGTCGAACCAAGGAAACGACCGAGAATTTATAGGACCCCCAACACTGACCTTTAAAAACCCCAAAACTCAGAAAACCGTTGCACAACAACTAACAAGGTTAAACAAGTTTAGATTGCCACACAGACAGAACATGTGTAATTTATCAAACAAATCTACTGTAATATTTCCATTTTAATTTTGAAGAAATCTAACTATCGGTTGATAACATATGTAATGGTGAAATCAAATGTAATAATTATATTTTTCAGCCATTTGTACAGCTTGTACAGACGCATAAATCCACATACGTACTAAGATCTTAAGAAGTACATACTTATAAGAAAATCAGGCCTAGTCCTTACAAATTAAGTTCTTACAAAGTATCAAATCAGGTTAAAATCCAGATTAAAAAATTGATTTAATCAATATAAATAATCTGGAAAATTCACTAATTACAAATTGTTCAATTTTATTCTTAAATAAGTTTCATTCATCAGTCTTTATACTTTAGGAGACAAAGTTTATACAAACCCTGCAGTTGTATTTGAACAATACATATTTACATTATAGTATTCCACAATTAGAGTTTGTTTTTTTAAGTACACAGAAGGTACAATCAACTAAAGCTGCATTGATATGATAAAATCGCAGCATCTCTATTTGTATAATTATTGCAAAAATCATGGATTCATATAGAACACTGGTTCGCATTATACTTACCCAGATTTACCTTCACTATGCTACAATATTAAAATAATTGCATATACGTATGTACATTTCATATGTAAATATCGTGAACTTTGGAAGTCCGTTCCTCATCCTTTTCCTGGTTTCTCGCTTGATCTATTGTGACAAGCGTAGGAAGGCCGACAGGTAAGTCGAGCAATGTTCCTTCGAAGTTCAATATATTTTCTGCTTCCCCTGTATTATTTCAATCAACATAAAAAATAATACGTATAGGTCAAACTACATCCATTCAATCGACTTTCACCTCTGATCCTGTGCAGTTTACTGCCATATGCCAAATCTGCCTGATATGCAACCACAAAAGTCAAAGGCAAAAGTGGCGCCAAGACTCCAGCTTTCTGCGTCCGCTTATAGCTTTAAAAATGATTGAAGGGAATTTCAATATCGTATATAGTTCTGCTGATGCGGGATGCACAATATAAACTACTACCCAGCAACCATGGCCACGGCCGCGATGGCGTAAAACGATCCGATCCAGTAAAGCAGTTCTCTTGACCGTGCTATTTGCATGGCCATCATTCGTTCACGCATCAAATTCTGCATGTGAAGCTGTCTCTCTACCTATGCAGTAATTCAAATACAGTTACATTGCATAATTCCTAGCTAAATACAAGGCTCAACATCCATTTCCTGCGTATATATGCATTTACTTTTAGTTCAGATTTGGAGATACACATTTACATTTTTGTCACAATTCATATGGATAAAAATTGCATAATCTGGGTAAAAATTATGCTGTTAATTGTGTCGTATGTATGACAGCTTTTAAAAGCGATTTAAGTTTCCCACATGGAGCAGGTTTGAATGCGGCAAATATAGATAAAGTCCTTCCTCGATTATCCGGCGTTTTTTGCCCTTCCTCCTAAAATTTTTGTAGTGGTTTCTGCAGAATTTCCGCAATGTCTGAAAATAATCTGTAGAAAATCTGCAAATATTGGTACGAAATCTGAAATTCTGCAAAATATCTGCAAACTATCAATATATTTTTCTGCAGAAAATCTGCAGTCGCATCTGAAAATACGCTGCTGCGCATTTTCTGATTGATTTCTGCAGATAATCTACAAAACAATAGGAATTTCTGTAGATTTTCTGCAGAAATCAATGTTTTTCTGGAGAAAATCTGCAGCATATTTTTTCTGGTGTATTGTTGCATACAAAACAAGTAAATTTGTTCTTAATTTGTACTGTTTCAGCTTGTTAATAACCTTCAACCTTCAATACAAATGTGCAACATACATGCCCAATATAGGTACTATGTGTACAATAAAACGTAGTTTCCGCTGTTAAAATTCTTCATTATTAGTTAATTTCCAATAACCCGCCGTGCTCTGGTCACATATCTGCCGGATTAACGAGGGAGGGCTGTATCAAGGTCTCGCACATAATTAAAACATTTTGATTTGGCTCTTGCCTGAATTTTCTGCATCTCAAGCATAAACTCTTGGTTTTTCTTCAGGTTTTCATCCATAGCTTTTCCAAATACGGATCCCATCTTTATTTAATTCCCTAAATTTAGTATACAATCAAATTATGATTATAGCGCACGCGTACAGGATCGATTCAAATCAATTACGCGCTCGATCCTAGCTAATTTTTATTTATTTAAAGCACAGTCCGCAATTTAAACGCTATAATAAATATACGCGCTCACCGATAACGTGAAAATCTGATGAGCTATCTCTCTATAATAAGTTATAACACCATCATCCGATTTTTAATCTTCTAATGGCGCTGGAAGCCCGCATTGAGCTCCGATTAAATTAGAAATAAACCAAGCCTTTTCACACGTACACCGCCACTGGCGATCCAAGATGGCGGCCGCAAATCAAATCACGTGACAATCCCGCAGCCAATAATCACAGACACCGCATATGCATCTTCATTAAATCAAGGACGTACACATTTATTAAATTTCGCAGTTATGCACTTTAAAATCTGAACTTGTTGTTATACACAGAAACAAAACTTGATTTTGCAAACTTGTTTTTATTATGCCAATCGATCCATTACAGCCTTGGAATTATTCCCAATCCATCAGCACAATTTAAATTTCTACTAAAATTACTGAGCACTGTCTTTAATTATATGAATTAAATCACACAAATTTATATTTTAATAACGTGCTGAATCTTCTCATTTTCTGACATTGATCATGGCTCTTAATTCAAATTGTTTGCGTTAATTTGCTCCTGAAAACATCTTCTAATATCATTAATTTTTAACAAGTTTTTACTAAATATATATCAGTTGGGATAGTTCAAATTATAATTATGTTGTCAATAAGACAAACAAAAAACCATTGCAGCTGCAATAGTCCTTGCAATAATTTAATTAAGATTATTAAGTGCGCATTAACATTTTAGAGAACATATAACAAATATAAGGAAACATAGAATTTTATAAATCAGAAGAATATTCGGAACGTAAAGAAAATACATAATTTTAAAATAGATAAATTAATTTCCCGATATCACCTGGAGAATGGTCCACATAATGAACTTCATTAAAGCTTTATTAAATCTCAATTTAAAAGTGACAATTCCACAGTCAATCCTCACAGACACCGCATGCATGACACCTTTGAAAATTGATTAAATTTTGCAGCTACATTAAGAAAATCCAAACATTGGTGTCATATACACAGCAATTCAAAACTTGATTTTACGAATACGATATCCTTATTACATCTTTTGGACTTATTCCCATGCACCCACCCAACATTTACAAAATTCTACGAGCTAAAATTACAGAAACACCATTGTGGAATCGCACAAATAATACATTTCATGTTGAGAACTTCTCATTTTCTGGCATTGATCACGGCTATTAATTTGTTTGCATCTGCTCCTGAAAACTCATCCACCTATAATACCATTATTTATGAAATAATTCCGGAAGAAAACAAGTTGATTTCAATAAATTATATACAGGGTGATTCAAATGTTCTGGACAATTTCGTGAGCTTATATCTCAGAATATTGTTGGAGTAGAGCAAAATAAAATATACCACCTAAAAGCAGTGATTACAGACACTATCATGCAAATCGATCCGGATCATTTGAAAAATGCTGTAGAAGGTTTTGCGACCCGTTTACAGGAATGTGTTGATGTGGGAGGGCACCAGTTTGAACTGTTCCGCTAGAAAATAATTAGAATGTACCTACCGGCTATAAAACTTGGATGTTTCAGCTACAATTTGGCCTATTTTATTTTGCTTTACTCCAAAAATATTCTGAGATATGGCTCATGAAATTGTCCGGGACATTTGAATCACCGTGTAGGTATATACTGATTATAAATACCTTATCTCCATTCTTTAGGAAAACAAATGTGGGCATGCTTCTGACTCCAAATTGATGGGAAATATCCTAATCAAATTCACTATAATTAATCGACCAGCAAAAACAATCATATATGCCGTTTCAAAGTGCTGAAAACAAGACGTTAAACTACATACTTGACATCTGTCAACATCCACTTTCAGAAACAAAACATCTGGATACTGCATTGACAATTCCTTGCAAAAATAATATAAATTCACATTATTACAATCTTCCCTCAGTATGGTACGTACACGGATACCTCAATTAAATTGATATCTTCTACGCAGGATCAACATTCAATTGCAAATATTGAACCGTTATTTAAAATATCTTTATAAAGTTGCACTGTCAACTAACAATTAAAGCAAGTTATTTTTTTGACTGTGTGAATTTTGCTTCTCTACTTACAAATTTGAAAGATGAATGCTACTTTTGTAAGACATTTGTACAAAATCGAGGCAGCTGTTGCCATTAATTGCAAATATAAAACTTATTGCCTTAATATATATATATATATTATTGCGATTTCAAAAATGTTTACTTTGGACTCTGTTCAGTGCATGTCTATATAAGTATAACAATGAGTAGAAAATAATATTACTTCCAGCACAGGCGCAATCCTCACACAGGGTCCACACCAAGTTGCAAAGAAATCAATAACAACCAATCTGCCACCAGCTTGGCTCAACATCGCTTGAAAATCGTACTGTGAAAACAAAAATCTACATATCTAAATCTACTTCCAAGGTTTCTTTGTCTTTCCTTTCATTGTTTCTTGTAAAATAAATGTTTTGATCCATAAAGTGCGCAACTATATTTCTGTTTATTTTTTTTTTGAAATTTTATTCTAAATAAATGAATAAAAAAGATTACATATTGAAATTAACCTTGATCTACGGATTATATTTGCACTAATTCAAGCTTGACAGCAAATATAAATGTACAAATATAGAAACAATACTGGCATACGAGGAAAATTATATTGATTCAAGCTGCTAGCTTACCGCATCAGACACTTCGTAGACCATGGTGGCTAAGATAGTTAATATATTTAACAAGTATTTGTAAATGAAAAGACCGATTGGTAACAACTCGTATTGCAACTTAAGTTATAGGCCAAGGAAACGTTATTTTATACAACCAGGAAGGTCATGAAAACAACATTGCATCACGTGATAATCTTTTGCCAAGTCACTTCCCACAAATGTCAGCATTCGCGGATGCGGACTCAAATCCCACCCATATTTCCCCAACGATTACACATTTTTATTTGTATTTCCCAAATGTGCAAACACACTGAGGATTTTTGGAACTATCTGCTGGGATATATAGTTGATATAGTTATTATTTTACACATTAAAATGGGTATTTACCGTCAAATGGGGTGAACGCGATCAAATTTTAAAGTTTTCTTTGTGAAACACCCTTTATTTTTGAAGTAAAAATTGTGGGAAAATTAATTTAAACTCTCTCATGTTTTGTAATTAATATCGCACAATGGTTTTAAAAATTCGTTAATTTTTTTCTATTTTCAGCATATATCTATTATTTTAAAAAAGCTCTGCTGTTGTACCCGCATCCATTAGTACTGGTGCAACTCAATAATCTTTATTATTAGGAACAGTTTACAGTGTTCAGAGAGGGAAACGTAAATCTATTTCTACGCAGAAACATTGGCAATATCCTCAACATCAGGATACACAAAGCATGTTTGTTTTTAAAATATGGATAAATTCATTTCCCGGTATCACACGTAGTTTTCCAATCTTTCGCAATTTCTTTGAATTCTGTCCCTTGCAAAATCCCAATACTGCATTTATGCCATTTTAATGAAAGTTGGCAAGCCAGACAAGATTAAATGAGGTAATTAATTGATAGATACACAATATCTATTAGCAAACAGAAAATGCTGAGTGCCTTTAGCTGTTCTTGTGTACAAAATAAAGTTGTAAAATTGTATTGGGTGGATACTGTTGACTTAAATATTTGATATCACAGCTTTCAAAAAAGCAAACCAGACTATTAGAGGTGTGTGTAAAATACAGTAATGGCACAGAGGTGATAAGCGCTTCATTATGTATTGCTCTCCACATATTAAAACTTAGCTGATGTATGCTGTAGTTATATACAGTAGTAGCTAGGCTACATAGACGCTTCATTAAATGCCAAATTAAGTGTACTACCGCAAAACTCAAAAACCCAGTTCGGCCGTCACATTTTCAATTAGGCAATGAAGGTAACATTACGTAGATATTAATTAGGCTGTGCATGGGAGCAGAAAAAGAATATCAAACCACGAAAGATTAATTTCAACGTAACCGTTATTCGCAAAAAAATGTATTCGCTAATCTGAAATACCAGGAAAACCCACAGTTACCAAGGGCTGCAATTGAAAATTTGTATCGCAGTAACGTTTTTACCACGACATTTATTTGAACATTTCCCACGTGCTGTATTCCCACATTTTGATTACCGTGAATAAATAAAACATCGTTTGCAATATACACTATCGCGGTGGTATAGTATTCCCACCTCTCCATAACGGATTGAAGTGGATCCAGATAAGATATTGCTTACAGATCTTTATTTGCAGGGGGAAAAAAAATCCAACACTGGGGAAAAAATTGCAGACTTCTTTGTATTGGCGAGAGCTAGATTCCACATGGTACAATATTCTAAATTCATTATGATAATCAGGGTTTTGTGTGGGATCCAGTGCTTGACTGACATCCCGTACTGCTTCAAATAATTGGATTGTTTGGTTTTTATCTTCTGAAGTCAGGATGACAAAGCTAGAATTGAGGAAAATTGTGGAAAAGGAACCGAATTGAATGACAGTTTACAGTATTAAGTCTGTGTAAGTAGACCATCATATTGAGGGTTAATTAAATTCAGTATAGTCAGTCATGTGATGCACACAATATTGGTAGCTATTTATAAGACAATAATTGTGATTTCCCTTGATGGCAATTGCAAAGAAACGCCCATATACCACACGGTTAATTACCGAGTCAGTTATTAATTACCGCATTATAAAAGCACGTATAGTTAGGGGCAGTTTTGTATATTTTAATTATATATATGTACGAGATGCCACCGTGTATCATTTTCTCATAAACAAACAAGGCCCTTTTATTCAATTTCAACCTTCAAGTTTCGCTCTCGTAATTTTCCAAACAAGAATTCATCTATTTTAATTATAATCTTGTCTATATTTATACATGAACACACAATATCATATGTAGCCGTGTTGTGTTAATTGGTCCAGTGCACCAGATTGCCATGCATATTTTTCCAATGTGTTCACAGTGCATGAGAATATTATGCGACAATTATGCAGCTTTCCTGGCAATGATCAGTTCCTTTAATTTGTCAGGGCTGGCTCCCGAGAACTCATCCACCTGCCGGTGAATAAATAATATTCCGCATTAAACCACGTATCGTGCGAAAAAGCAAACATCGTTTGTTGTCATCATCATCATCATCATCACCTTTTTGCCTGATCTGAGGAATATAAAAGTAGGCATACATTGGATGTTATATTCTGTACCAATTTCCTGTAAATAATTTACATTGAAGTGTTCCAATCTTACCAAATCAAACCTTATCTACAAACTTATACGTACATCACATTCATCCACATCAACTTTCAGAAACACCACATCGGTATGTTCTTTAGAGAATTCCTGAAAACAAGAGAACCGCAAAATACAGCAAATGTAAGCTGAAATCCAATAATGTTTGGCGACGAAACGAAGCCCAAATATTTATCAGGCGATTGACTATTGACTAGGTGTCACCATGGATACCGTTGTCAAGTAGTTATGTATAAAATACAATCAATGTAATAGCAATGGCGACAATATATTGATGTGCAATACAAAATAATTAATTCAATTGATTCAAGACAGGATAAATGAGAAATAAACGAGAAAACACTTCATTTACTTCCAATATCGGTGAAATCATCTTGCAAGGTCCACACCAAGTTGCATAGAAGTCGATAACAACCAATTTGTCACCAGCTGCTGCCACTTTCTCATTAAAGTCATCCTGTTCAAACACCGAATACAATTATTGCATCGAGAACCAGACTTTTGCCTCGCCCTGTATATTGTTCAGATTTATTTCAATGCTGAATCCGCATTTCAAAGTTCAATTCATATGTCCACACTGTCTCTAATGAGATTATGTAATTATTATATTAATTTGACTTTTTTTAATATAGTTAAGTCGTAATATTTGCTGTAATTTGGCACATTGCACTCCTATTGGAGCCCAGTTCGACTACGTGAACCAATCAGGGGCTTATGACGTCAAATCGTACTTTTGACGTCGTAATATACCTCATTTATTTAACTTTTCCTTATTGCAGCTACCACCGTTGTATTTATTTGCACATGATGCAAGTTTCAGGTTTTATTTTTACAAAACAATGTCATTTAAATATTTCAAGGATGGGAATAGCAAAACATGACTTTGAATCTCAAAATAGCTCAAATATTGGGTATGCAACAGCAAAGCCTAAAGGGAATGGAATTATAATAATTGCAGTGTAAATGTTATGTTACAAATTACTAATTAGGAGGGAAAGATTAGTTTCCGTGAAAATCAATTCCAAAAAACTAAACATCAATTTCTAAGAATAATGTTTCATTGGACTTTCACATATCTACAGGAAAATTCTAAGGAAATCAATTTTTTGCAATCATTTCCAAAGAACTAAAATTCCCGGAAACTGTCAATGACAACATTCCTTTGTGAGAAGGGAAAATTGAATTCCGAGAAAACTACATCATATTACAACAATTGCTAAAATCTATAAATTGATGTCGTAAACCAAACAAAGCAACTTTTATAGAGTAACAAAAAAAATAGACCACAAAGAGCAGTGTATTTAGACCAAGACTAAACCCGCCCAGAAGGCATTTCCCGCCATTATTGTCCAACCAGCGATGAACACAGCAGACGAAAGGCGTGGCACAGTGCAAGTGCGGAAAAGAAACAAGAAACCATCAATTATCTTTGCAATTATAATTGATAATGTATTTAACTTTGGCAGACAACATTCAAAGTAACGATCTGTCTTTATTTGTATCAGATAATCTGGCGAAGATAAAAGAAAAACTGTTCATCTTTTGAAATCCGTATATATATACGATGTGCGGCCACGAAAAACATTAAGAGAAAATTATTTTTGGAAATAAACTGATAAATGATTACCTTGTCTTTCACTTGGTAAACCATGGCGTCTATCTCCTCTGTAATTTCGTTTTATACGATACAATTTAGCGATGGCAACGAGGTCTGCACACACCGCAACTTGTGACGTTTGCAAACCTCCTCTTTCCCCCACACTTAGCTAAACCCCGCCCCTTTTCGTTACATCAAGGGCAAACGGCAACTTGGGCGGGTGCAGACAGAAGCCACGCCTAGAGAACGCCACTCGCCAATCGCAGTGCGCCATTTCATTCAAATTTCCTTTTGCGGATCGCGGATCGCTTCGAAACGGATCTGTGCGGTTCGGACTCGAGAGCGAGGGTGTGCAATCATGCTTCGTTTACTCAATATAATTAGTCATACCGATGTTTCAAAAATTATTTTCGTTTTAATTATTAGCTCTGCTAGTCGTTTTAAGTTTACAACGCGGTTTAGATTTGGCACGTTTAGCGCCACCTGTTAGCGAAAAACGAAAAAAAATACTTATTTCTCATTGGCGAGATCAAGAAATCCTTTAAAACAGGCAAAATCACATAAGGAAAAATGATGATGAAAACGCATTTCAAAATCTTAGTTCGTATTGGCTAGGGACAAATTTATTACCCGGAGTTAAATGGCCTTGAAAATTACATGAATGTATTTTGTTGTGAACATTAGCTTTTTTGGTTCACATTTGGCAGCAGGCGTAAGTAAAGGCGCTTCGTTGAACGGATGCAGCAGAGTTCAAACTTCAACTGATTAGGTGGCAATTTGCATGTAGTATACACTGTGATGTCACAAGATTTTATAATCCCCCTCTGAAACTTCCGCAACATGGAAAAAAACGCGAAAATAAAATGTTTTAGTCTAGAATAATTTCCAAAAATGGTTTTTGGGAACTATTAACCCCTTCTGTATGCAGTTGACTCTCCCAAAACCAAACCACGTTCCAAAAGAGGGTGTGGCCTAAATTGACAGGGGGTTGTTCAGATAGCAGGTCCGCCTGTGTTAACGGACCTCCTATTTGATAAGACGGTCGCAAATAGGGCAATAACTCAAAAACAGTAATATCTGAAGTCCTGGAGCTTTTTGTAAAAATTTGCAACGTAAAAAATGCATTAATACCGTGTCTGCTAGCTCAGCTTTTAATTAAATGGAAGTTTAAATTTTACAACCACATGCTAGAAGCTCTATCAGTATTACCTCTGTTCTGCAGTTTCCTTCTCAGAATGTACAGCCATAGCCTTTGGCTATACGCACCAGCATTCAAGCAAACAAGGCGAAGTTGCATTTCGATGTTACTTTGTCATATCAAATAAAAGTACGTTGTACACGTGACAAACAAACAAACAAATAAACATGTGGGAGTGAAAAAAAGATCCATAGCGACGGCCATGAAGGTGTTTGCGTCGCAAATGCAGTTGTACTAGCTGATCGAGTAGCAAGACATTCCTTTCAAAAAGAGCTTGAGACTTGTTTCTTGCATATTACCAAAATGGCCACCAGTTCGATTCAACTCAGATCAGAGATGGCAATCGAGATACAAGGAGTGCGTAAAAGTTACAAAAGTTACTTCCGCAAGCCGGAGACTGTGCTCAGTGAAGTCAACATGAGGGTTCCTTTTGGGACCATGTAAGAATGTATCGATATAATATCATAAAGGCACAACAAACATTTTATATCCCAGTATGTAGTGCTAATTAATAGCAATGAAATTATTCAATTATTACCCATCTTCATTGCATTCATAAATTGCACTATGTTGCCAAATTGCTAATTTGTGAAGAAATTTAGCTACTTTGTATGTACTAAATTTGAATTAATACCAGTGCAAAGTAAAAAAAAAACACTTGTTATAAGGTAAATATAGTAAAATAAAAATGTTGATGAATCATTGTTATAGTCAATGTGTACGTACGGAGGGGGTGTAAAATTGGCTAAAAATGAGTACGTATTAAATGGACGACCCCTTAATTGTACATATAGATATGGTCTGCTAGGACCCAGTGGTTGTGGCAAAACTACTTTGCTGAGATGTATTGTCGGACGTCTGAAAGTGGACAAGGGATCCATTACAATCCTTGGAAGATCATCAGACCGGCTGGAATCGGGAGTTCGCGGTTCAATATTAGGATACATGCCCCAGGAAGTTGCCCTGTTCCAGGAGCTTACTATTGGTGAAACTATGAGCTATTTTGGCCGTCTTTTGCACATGTCACCCAGTCAAGTGGGGAAACGGACAGAATTCCTCATTAGTTTGCTGCATCTTCCAAAGCAAACCCGTCTTGTTCGAAGTCTTAGGTAATGATTAGGTATATGTAATTTCAAGTCCAGATACAATTCATCAGATATTGTTTAATGCCAGATCAAAAAGACAACAAAACAGTGGAGCATATAACTGGATTCTCTCACATGTTCTCATAACAATTTCAATTGTTTAAAGCGCTAGTATAATTATACTAAATGCACTCTATAGCTAGCCATTGAAATTACGCTGCACTTTTGATATTCACATTGGAAAATCATTTTGCAAACTAATATAATCAATGATGGTTCATATTTGAGACAGTATTACAAAATATTTTCCACAAAATTGCTAGAAAGTATCATTTGAGGAATTATTTGAGCTTTTTGCACCGTTTCCTAATCATCTGTTCTTTGTTAGATCATTGGGTATATTATATTGCAATACAGTTAACGGTAAATATAGTTTTATAATGGCATGATTGTTTGTTATATAGTGGTGGTCAGCAAAGAAGACTGTCCTTTGCCTGTGCCCTGCTTCACGAGCCACAACTTCTCATTCTCGATGAACCAACAGTTGGTATGGACCCAATCCTTCGCACAAGGTTAGAGATCACATTTGGGTAGGTACATTTTGGAGCTCCCAAGGGTTTAATGAATCGAATCTGTTGACAGTATTTGGGAACACATGATCACTTTGGTGAACACGACAAATTCAACTATTATTATAACGACCCATTACATCGAGGAAGCCAACAATGCCAATATTATTGGGATGATGCGTGGTGGAAGACTTCTGGCTCAGGAATCTCCCAAACAACTTCTGCGAATTCATGGGATGCCATCGTTGGAAGACGTTTTCTTACATCTATGCTGCATTGATGATGATATCCAGGCATGTGGGGTTATTAATAAATTAAGTAGCCTATACATCTTTAATTACCAACATCTTAAAGGTAACCTGACAAGGTTTTGTAACATGCCCTGAAAATGACACTGTAGAACAATCACCACAAAATAAGGAAACTGCTTTTGGAATTACTTTTTAATAAAATTATCTTACAAGATATTAAGAGACAAATTGGAGTAAAGAGTGAAATGTTTGAGTGATGACGTCACTCAATGACGTTGACTCCAAGTATGGAAAGCCTACTTGCTCAAACCGGTTTCTGGATGTAATAACCACCTGGGGCATTTCCACAGCACTATTGTTCGGGCCTTTTACTGCTACGGATGGCACCCATACATGTAGAAATTTGACACTTAGCAGGTGTATCTCCGTATCTACACCTGCTAACTGTCGATCACTCCACTGTAGCAGATTCAACTGCTCACAGTTTGAAAATGGCTACACAGAAAAATGTGAAAATTTGCAGGAAGGTTCCGCATTATGTGGAATATATTTCCTTCAAATTTCATAAATATTAAAAATGTCGAAAATTGCCATGTCAGGTCACCTTTAAAGGTGAACTATAACACGCATTTTGAAGGCAACCTACGTATATAAATTACGCACTTTCTGAAAATATTGTTTCAAATTGCAAAATTCATATTTTGGGCTCTTCTGGGTATAAATTCCGTTTATGAACAAATTAGAATTTCAACCTCCATGTACAGGATTGTCTGTTGCAGAAAGAAAAGAAATGTTTGCAGTCTGTGGATAATTTTATAGAATTTCTTCCAAGATTAAAATGATAATTACTAACATAGTTTCTATAAATGCGATATAAATATCAAGATGCCTTAAATATACCTTTTGGATATTTGTGCTATCAGATCGAAGAAAGTAGACTAAAATGTGTAAAGAATTACAGGTGTCCAACAGTAGGATGCAAGTTACTTCAAGTTTGGATTGGAATAATCCTTTGTTAGAATCGGAAGAACACAGAGCTGCAAAGGAAAAGAAGATCTCAAATTCAAATATTTGTCCAAATTTCCAAAGGATATCAGCTGTTTGTCTGAAGAACTTGACGAAACTACGCAGGAGTCCAAGGCATGTATACGATTCTCATTTTTCAAGTTACAATTTACTCGATACAGCTTATATCTTTGCAGCCTTTCAGTATTTCAATTCATCATTCCTGTCGTGCAAATCACACTGTTTGCATTAGCAATAAATGGTAACCCACATGGTCTCAGTGTTAACTACGTTAACGACGATGTAGGACCATTAGGCAATCATTTCCTGGAACACCTCAACAATTACACTATTTTTCTGGTAAAATATCCAGTTTTCTCTCGGATACATGCTGATAATTAATCACAGTATTACATTCACAGAAGAAATATCTGTTGGTCAGCAATGCTGAATCTTCTGCGCACAATGGCGATGCATTGGCAACGATTTTCATCGGGGAAAATTTCACAAATGCTCTCATCATGAGGTATCGAGATGGCTTATTTGCTGACAACCCAACCTTGCAGCAAAGCGAAATTATGGTGCACATGGACATGACAAGTGTGTCCCTTGTGCTAATGTAGTGAATTATTTTGAAAAAGTGTTATTGTAGTTATAATATGACATATTTTCAGACTTGCAGATATCATATAGTTTGACTTCAGAGCTTCTGAATGCATACCAGAAATTTGCAAGAGATTCTCTCAAGATTACAGGGCTTAACCCGAATATATCGAACTTTCCGATTGCAGTAAGCAGACTGTCATCATAATTTCCCACAACATTGCTTGTTATTATTTCGCATTTCATTTTAGTTCAAACAGCCCATTTATGGCAGTTCTACACCTACAATCTTTGAGTTTATGGCCCCAGGAATAATACTAAGGTAATTAAGCAATTTCAGAAACTTGATCTTGCAGAATAAAGTTTGGTTTACATTATGAGCTTCCAAAAGTTCAAACAGAGACATGGATTTTCTCGATTTCTTAATTAATTATTTGTTCATTTCAGCATAACCTATTTTGTGGCAGTTGGGCTAACAGCACTAGCCTTTGTATTGGAGAGGAAAGAAGGCCTCTTGGATCGCAGTTGGGTAACAGGTATGTACCACACTTATTACAATAGAATTTCACACGTACACCTTGAATACGCACACCTGTTCTTCAATTGCTACATGTTGGTCATTTCCACATGGAAATCAATGTAGACATTGATGCACGGGAAGAAATGGAAGTCTAATTTCTTTTGTGTCCGGCACACATAACGAAAGTTCTGTAGGTAACAATTTGCCGTGACTAAGTGCAAACAGGGAACGAGATAAACGTGGCGCAAACAATAGCACTGGTTTCAATTTGATAAGTAACAACAGGCACACAACCAAACTATGCAGGGCGTTTCACAATTCAGGGGACACACTTGCAGGGTGCCTTCCCTGCATGAAAACAAGACATAGGAAAGTTCCTATGAAATGCATAATGAATGATCAATGGAAAGATGTGGGGAGCATGAATTATGGATGTCACATTCTATGTATGTCCTACTTGGGGACATGGGTTTATAGGAACTTTGTCTTGTTTTCATGCAGGGAATATACCCTGGCACTTTGTCCCCTGAATTGTGAAACACCCTGTATAGGTTAACAAAACCCTTTTTATAATTATTCCCCTGTTTGGATCCCTTCTTTTCAATGATATATACTACACTGTACCTAGGCTTAATTATATTTCAAAGAGCAGTAAATCAAATGGTCACTCTTTGGTAATTTACTGTAAATTTTGCAATTTATATTTCAGGTGTGACAGCAGCTGAAGTGATGATCAGCCACACTGCTATTCAATTTGTGGTTATGGCGATACAAGTAGGGCTTCTACTTGTCTTTGCCATATGCATCTTCAAAATACAGTGCAATGGCCCTTTGATTATATTTATTCTCTTGCTTCTCTTACAAGGGTTCTGCGGAATGTCACATGGTATAAGCAGTTTATATGAAACGTCTATTTTCATAAATTTCAGATGATATACTTTGTATATAAAGATGCCACTTGTTCGTTATTTAGGATTAGTGGTCTCTGCCATTTGCTCCAATGAAAATTCTGCAGTTATGTTTTCCCTGGGAACTTTCTACCCTCATCTACTGCTCAGTGGTATCAGTTCGCATTTTGCTATATACATACTTGCAAATTTGGTGCTGATCAGTTTGTGTTACAGGTATACTGTGGCCACACGAAGCAATGCCATATTGGTTGAGATGCATAAGCTATTTGCTGCCACTGACTTACACCGCAGATGCAGCAAGAAGCATCATGTCACGCGGCTGGACTTTCCAATACGAAACTGTATGGCTGTCTTTTGTCATATCAATAGCTTGGATAATGTTCTTGCTTATCTTATCAGTTATTATACTCCACCTCCGGAGATGAATATGTATTTCAGATATTAATTAAGAAAACCCATCTATGCAGTCTTTCTTGTAAATATTCTCTAAGTATCGGGAGTCCAAAAAATTTGGTTTTCATGTCCAATGCAAAATAAATGGTTTTCATTTCACAGAATTCCAGAACTGAGCGTTCGTTTAACATTGAAATGTAATATATTTCAGTATAATGCTGAAACATTCAAGGATGTTGAATCTGTAAGTGAATTGTGCCTTAATGTTAAAAATAACATGCAGGTGTCACGAATAAAACACTGAAAAATTGAACACAATTTGCTCCGTTTCTTTATTAACAACAATCTTGGTAACATATGTATTACTATGTAACTAACTGACTGAAAAATAATGTAACCATAGGTTACATTTCGTGAGTAATGAATGATATACAGTTATTTTAATATGTATTTCATCACATCCATACATAGTGAAGCAAAATAAAGGAAGAGCTTCAATTGCAGTCGACTCCTCTCATAGCAAACTGTTAAACACTTTGAGCACTTGTTCATTGAGTATACATTTTTTTTTCTAATTTTTGTTTTCCCGTTGGAATATTTAATCAAATTTCATATTGATTTTTGCAGGTGACATAGTAGTGCTCGTGTATAGCACTGGGATTTATGTCAGGAGACTGAGAAACCAGGGTAATTTTTGTATTTCCTGTCCAGGTATTCTTTGAAAATTTTCGCAGCATCATTTGGATCATTTTCATGGTGAAGATCCACAATCTTTCATGGCTCAATTCTAAAGCAGTTAGAGAAAGATGGTAGCTGTTGAAATCAATGACTGTTTGATCGATATATATATATTCCAAATCCCCCCAAAAAATCTTCCTATATTGCAAACCTCACGATTTGAAATAGCAAAAATTGTGTTGTGGTCATCGTCACAATATAAATAATGTTCACACTGGTGATCAACAATAATTTATTTGAGCTGGAAAACTGGAGAACTACAAGGATCAGACAGTTTTGAACTCTGCTGCTCTTCTGCATCCTTCTCACTGCTCTCTCTATTTATACCCTTTTCCTGCGATCTCATTGGCCCCCTGCTTGCACCGGAGGACGAAGGAGATTCTCGGTGCAGGTGCAGGTTCACTTGCACCCGACGACTCATGCTGGCAACATGTCTGCTTACAATATATTAGAAAACATGCACTCGGCATTACAAACTGCAATCACTAATTTTATTCGATCATCTACAAATTTGTAATTAATTCACTCTGCATTCCAGTCCCAAAACTGCAATACGAGTCAGAGGTCAAATTTGTTGACACACATAAATTGAATTCCTCAGCAATGCGTATTTATAGTGAAATTGAACGTGGGTGTGTTTTACACACACATTTTTAAATAAATGAGTGAATTTCATGTTTGAGGCTGACCAACTGCAACCACGAGCTTTCCAATGACGAGTTGATTTAAACATGGATTCTCCAATTGAGTTTACACCGCAGACGTAGAGCAATTGTGGACAAAACTATATGTACGATTGTCCAAGCGATTGTAATAATGAATGCTAGCCAAACAGTTTCGTATTGCATTGACCAACCACGCGACATAATGAAGCGCAAGGCTTCGGCTGCGTAAGTCTGGGGTAAAGCATAGCTGATGTACCGAAGCCATGTGGGCATCCCTTCCAATGGCCATATTATACCTAAAAATAAATGATAAAAATTAAACAGTTAACAAAAACACAAGCTCCGTAAACAAGTATTGCACCATTTGTACAAATTTTAAACAAACTAGGAAGCAAATACTCGTATGAATTTAAGTCCTATAGTTCAAATTGATCAATTTATAATTTTTACATACCTGTGAGCAGCCCTTGCGAATACAATGCTCCAAAAAAGATCAAAATTGCCACCATATTATCTTTAGAGATAGCAGCAACTAACAAACCTGTACGTTTAAAATACATTAACGTGTCAATTGAGTTCTTCGGTTTGATATTGTGATGTTAACACACAGAATTAAGATAATGCAATATTAATTTATGACGGATTACCAAATGACATTCCACAAAGTCCTTGTAGGAATATCAAGAGGATAAAGATCGACACTGGTCCCTTGCAAGACAGAGTTGAGAAGCAAAAAATATCCAAGAACACCAGGGCCAATTGAGTGGTCATCAACAAGAATTGTGACACTACATGACTCAATGCATTTTCCATCTCTGTTAATCCTTCAAAACGAAAAGCACAATGAACACAGTTTGATGTAACTTATGCTATACAGTTGGATCTCTAATCACCCGCGACCCAACTGCGTACAAAGAGATCATCTTTGTGATCTACCATGAACGATATTCCCGTAAACGCACAGGACAGAAAGAAGGTCATGCTGAAATTGAACAACATAGAAAATGAGGAATTCAAAAATGTTTGAAATTG
>WWPM01024281.1:0-38194 GCA_023279145.1 Glomeris maerens | reverse complement strand
CCCAAGTCAGGAGAGTATGCGGGGAGGTTTAAAATGTCCCATCCAAATGCCCCAAAATTTTCAGTTGGTGTTTTCGCTGCCGCAATAAGACACCGCGCGCTTCACATTCGGCGGGATTTTTTTTCGACATACTTTGCGCCGAAGGTCACTACAAGGGCACTTTTAGTACTATAGTAAAATTCACCCACCAGTGTCAACATGGGGCTCTATGGGGAGAAGTAAATCGGTGCAAAATAGTTCCAGTGGGAGTGGCGCTCGACATGCCAGCCAATGCCAGCGTGTACTTTGCTCAATTATTGTTGAACCGCATGTCAACGAGATTAGGACCGGCAAAGCCGCTTCTCCAGCTCTCATGATCACTCGGAAATAGGCGTACACATTGAAAACCATTTTCTTCTCATTACTACTTAATGCAGTCATTTTCGAGCAACAGAACTTGTAACTTTCAGGAGAAATTAAAGTTTGTTTCGCCCCACTAGAAACTAGCACACCCGCCATTTTGATTGTAGCCGTGAAACTAGTGCCGTGATGAGGCTCGATGTATCACTGCGCCTGGCCATAGAGAATACATGGAAACCCATAGAGCCCCATGTTGACACTGGTGGGTGAATTTTACTATTATGAGGACCACCTGTGCTCGTTGTGATCAGGAGAACCAAGCCTACAGTTCAGTGTTGCCAAATTTCAGGTTAAAAAATCCCCCAGCTCATGAAGGCAACATTACTCTTACTTTGTGGACATGCCTCGTACATTGCGGTGAAATATAATGTCGGTAATGCATGCACAGCAAATTACAAGACTTCCAATATTATATTTTGTTTAGCCATTGAAGATACAACTGGATGAATTCAGCAAAATTAATATACTTCTGAACAAAAACTACTTCATTAATCATTTACTTTATAAGCCACCTGGGTTTTAATAATAATACTATTTATTCTAAGCATAAATAACAATTAAATTTTTACTGTGGGCAGCATCTATAGGTAATGCTATGCAATAGAAGTGTTTTGTCTGTAATAAAGAAACAGTACTACCGAGTTCATTTTTGTAAATTCCGCACCAAATACTCATCCCACATAGCTTTTGATGTGGATATTTTCTTATCCTAAAACGGTTATATCAGCTAATTTACATGGGCAGCAAGTGCTTAACACAATATAACGAGTGAGTTGAGCTTCATGAGCCCAATTAGTTTGTGGCATAAAATTTGGGGAAGCACAATTTACATAACTCAACATGGGGCTCAAATCGCCTTATGTATAGACCCTGGCGACAATACATGGGGCATTGTTGGAATTTATGCCTTCTTGGAGACCAGTAAAATTTGGCTAATGTTATTGTGAAGTAACATTTTTTGCCCAGTGAGTTTTATACTTAAACAAACACACGTCCAAGTTTGATGTTCCTTGCCAGAATAGCACACCATATGTAGCTCTTACTATGTAGGATTACCACACAAGGAAAAATGTTTCAATATCATTGGTCTCTATTTTTAATCCACGGGTAAAGTATGCCTAATGGAAGCCTCGTGTCTCATGCAACGCATTGAAAACACAAGTTCTTCGGACAAACTTTCCAATTGAAACTGGGAAACGCCCTATATTTATGGATCAAAAGAGTACGAGCTCCTAATATTTAATTTACATCCCACTGTTAACCTTTAACAAGAAACATCAAACTAGAATTGTGTACGATTTCACCAAAATTAGTAAATTTATTTTTTTTTTAAATTAAGTATGATTAACTCACTCACCTTTGTAATAAAACAGGCAAAAATCTGATAGGACAAACCACCTTTTCTTCCACAACATCAAGCCATCACTTCCTTGTTTGTATAACCATCCTTGCATTGCAACCGGTGATTGGGTACTCCTTTTCACGGCTGGCGATCGCAAGTTGTTATTGATACTTTTCTTTTTGCTCTGGAAATGTAACATACTAATTAGGTTTCATTCTTCTACAGCTATGGAGGAAACAGTAAACTCCCGCATGCAGTGTGGCAGGAAAGTGAGAATGTTTCTATTAAATTATATTATGACAGCAGTAGTGACATCTTGCAACAGGCACGACTTGTGTGAACCTTCTTTTTCTTCTAGTTTAATTGTGGATTCACCAGCATTAATATGTGTCGGACAAAAAAATCTGTGTTTGTGCATGAAACACGTTCCAGAAATGGAGCAACAACATCAAATTTTGCGTGAAATTTGGGAGCGACTTTCACCTTTCACACCATGTCGACCATTGAAAAATTTATTGTGTCATCTGAACACTTATACATTCTTTATAGAGCATGATGTCCATGGGCTTGCTACAGCGTCTGCTGTGTTTTGTGTTGCGTTGTCACTGATTTTTATCCAAACTTTGTTGGAACACTGTTCAAGAAGTTTTTGCTCAACTTCTGGAGCGTGGTGTATCCACGAGGTTCACACGAGTCGTGCCTGTTGCCAGATGTCATAACTTTTATATTATAGTTTGAGAGCAACAGTATCATTACTTTCCTGGCACATCTTGTATATGCAATATCATAAATAATTTACAGCTCTTCTTCCATCCATAGTTGGACTAAGTGAAGGCGCTGGACTGTGAAGACTCTTTGGAAAATCGTCAGGCCTATAATGACCACAATTTGTTCATTTAAATGGGTCATCATCAATGATAAACAGCAGGGTTCACATATCAGAGGTCAGATAATACAGAAAAAAAATGGGTACGCTTCACACGATAATCACAAACCATACATAACGCGATTATTCTTTATATACAACAGCAGTAGTTGTACATCCAATAGAGTGAAAAAATAGTGAGCATCTAGAACAACTTCTGGATATTGTAAGCTACATTGCATCCCACTGTCCTCGACTTCACTATGCTTACAGTAAACACTGGGGATTTTGCCTTCTAAAACATAGAAATTACTTTATTGAAAATGCATTTAGTTCCCAACCCTAATCAACATGACAATCGATCCGGAATAATGAAAATAGCAGGGGTCAAATTCAGAAAGAATTTCTTTAGGAAAGACTTCTCCAGACATTCAGGACATACTTTATGAAAGTTTAGGAAAAATAATACAAAGAAACCGATGATATACTGGCTACAGTTCACATTTTCATTTAGCATTCCTTTAATGTGAACTGACAAGCTTTTCTAAGGTACCCTGAAAATTACACTGAAGAAAAATAAATAAAAAATGTAACTACAAATCATTTGAAATTTTTTTAAAAATTATTACCTAAGATACCTACTATAAAGTATAGTTCAGGAATTCTGAGGGGATGACGTCATTCCCTTCTTTTATGATGTGTTGCTGAAAAGGAAGGGGGTCAAATTCTAGCAGGCGAGCGGCCATCTTTAATTGCATCAGGTGCAGATGAAAAAGACTAAAGAGACGGTTGGTCTTCACTAGTCAGCTTATTTGACATCCCTGTGACCGGTATGTGACCCCATGTTAAAAGTATAGGGAAATAGGAAGACGTAAATTGCAATATCTTAAGTAATAATTTAAAAAAAAACAGTGAATTGTACAGTTTCATTTTTTGGTATTGTTATTCAGTGTAATTTTCAGGGTACCTTAGAAAAACTTGTCAGTTCACCTTTAAAATATTTTGTTCAAGTTCTGTATGAATGACACACGTGGATGAATGCAAAATTTGTTGTAGAAATGTCGCTAAGAATCTCGGAATATTGCAATCAATTGATCCGCCCAAGTGTTTTCACATTATGACAAAGTTGGTTAACATTATCAGATCATTAGATTCCTAGATATTTGAGAAAAACCACTTCTTGCATACCTTCGTGTAACTTCACTTGCATAAATCGATTTTTAACCAATAAACTAGCAAACAGGAAATAGTATTAGTTAACAGCACAATGATCATATGAATGGCAGGTATTTTTGTGAATTATACTTGCATCCATGTAACAAAAACATACCACTTTCAGCTCAAGTATCACCTACTTATGTTATTAAATTTTCTAGTGTGCGGCAGGATTTTCGATTCTGGTTGTTAGGGGAAATGATTACTGTATTCAGCAGGTTTGTTTATTTTATTTAAGATAAAAACATTGAGTACATATTGCTTATTGATCTTGGCACTATAACTGCAATGCATACCCGTTTTTATTAAATTTCAAAACCCAGAAAGCGACATTATTAGCGGTTGTATTTGTGAAGGGATAACTCTGCACAGAATGATGACATTAAGTTTTACAGATTTTTCTCATATTTTTTTAGAAAAAATCAGAGGCTGCAAAATACAACGTATATTTCATGTGTTGAATATGCGCAAGTATCAGATTCCTATATCAAATACAGGTCCAGACTGAATACGTAATAAAAATTATTAATGACATCCATAAAATCAGAAATTTTGAATACTGGTAGGTAAATACAAAAACACTCCACATACCTAAATGAAAACACAAGTTCAAAGCTGGTTTGGAGAAAAAGCTCAGCTTATTCAACGACAATGCCCCAGGCTCCTCAAACCTGTCTCCATTTTGCATTGGTTTCTCAGCCAATAGCAATCGCTATGAAATCGGCCAATTAGTGAGGTTTGGAAAGAGTGTTTTGATAAAAATCATCGAATGATGTTTGGTTGTGTAATGTACTGCAAAACTCATTGCGAAAACAAATATAGTCTTTGAAATGCCTGCATTCCTCTGATACAAAGCATCTTCCTTCTCATATTCAATAATCACAGATGTTCAATAATATGTGACCAATTTAAACTAGATATGTACATACACGCTTGAAATTTGGAGGTCCAATTAACACATTGATCACTGTTTTTGTATCAAATATTGGTAAGAAATACTGCCTTGATTGCATAAACCTTTCCTTGATGTCGCATTAATTAATTAATTAGACAAATTTTACTACACAACTTCGTTGTAGAACTTAATTTAATTAGTTTGATCATTAAAACATGTTTTGTCATGTGAGGTACAAAAATGTGACAATAAGCAAACTGCGGTTCATCTCTGCTTAAAATAGTAATAGCAAATTTGACTGAAGTGCTGCAACTTACCTAAAGAGTTGTTTTGGAGGGGCTCGTATTGCTTCGGTCTGTACGATGGATTCCTTGGTCGCAGGATGAATGAAAGTTGTCTCTTGCTTGTTGTGACTGCCATTGGAACAGAGCGAAATTCATCATGAGTAACTTAGTTGAGATTGCAAGTTCAAAGGCGCCTGCACAAGATTTTTCATTCAGAGCGCGATGCAGTTGCACGGATATTGCTGAATTTGTGATAAAAGAACGTGGAGGACGGGGAGTACAGAAAGGTGAATGCCATCCGTGGTATGCAGTGGAGTCAGTGCCACGTAACTCACTTGGCAACAAATCGGCGCACTCAAAAATTCACTGGAGACAACACACAAAACTGCTGTATCCCCTTTATGTTCACAGTTTAAGTTCTTAACTTCCAACAAATTTCTAGGGTGACAAATAGGGTAATTAGTTCAGCAACTGCACCACATATTATGTACATATTCAGAATTAGGAAAATGACACAAAAATTACATTGCCAAATTTCATTTTTTTACTGTTACAATCTAGATAGGAAATCAATCGCACACACTGAAGGAATGTGAAATGGGTACCCAATTTGAACATTCAAGTATCATAGCTTATTCATCTCCTTCATAACAAACTGTAATAGGAATTTTGAAGAACGTATTCATAAGCAGTAGCAAATAAAACATTCAACAAACTGCGAATCTGGATAGTATGCAATTTGAAATTGTCGTAAACATGCATATAACCATATAAAAATCGCAAATTTGGTAAAATTGGATAGGCTGACCTTGGCAATGAAATCAAAATCGAGAAGATAATTTGCAAAAACCAACTACAGTAGAAGCTCGCTAATCCGGACTTGGTGGGACTGGAGGTCGTCCGGATTAGCCAAAGTACATATTTTTAACCGGAAAATAATTAATAATGCTTTGCATATGCTAAAAACAACCAATAAGCTGTATAACAGACATTTATTTTATGTGTAAGTATTGTATTTAAAACATTTAACAAGGAAAACAGTTACACAGTAGGAGCAAAATAATCATTTGTGTGTTTTTAATATGTTTTATTCATGTTTTTTAATTATTTTGCCAGTCCGGATTAGCGGGGTCCGGATTAGCGAGCTTTCACTGTATTCGGAAAAATGTCCGAGCTCATTGCCAAGTTCAGTCTACCCTCTTTTTCCTCAAATATGGTTTTTACGTGATTATTCAGGTTTACAACGAAATACACTGGCTACAAAAAATCGTTGACACTACTGACGTTGGTAAATTGTTGTATTAAAATGGAAATCGTCAGCAGTTCTACAAGTGCATACATTTTTTCAACTTTCATATGTTGGAAAGGCAACGTAATAATAATTTATAAATGAACTGGTTGGGATTGGTTTAAAGTTACAGCAATATGATTATTACATACAATTTTAAAAACACAGAACTTTGGTTCACAATTATAAATCATCAACGCAATTACAAGGCACTTTGACCTAAGTAAGCAAACACTATCTGGGTATCTACACTCTTAATGGATACGTTGAAAATCGAGGTGCGCGAGGCAGAAAAAGGATGACTACATCCCACTAAAACAGACGTATTCGTGCATCAAAGAAAACTGCCTAAGAAACTAAACAATATTTTTGAAGGCAACTGTAATGTTCCTTCAGTAAAAACAATTAGAAATAGGCTCCATAAAAAGTGTTTGAATGACAAGACAATGAAGTTTTCGGACAATGTCATTTGGTCTGATGCACCACAATTCAAGTTTTTTGGTCAGAAAAGTAAAACTTGCATGTGGAGACCAGAAGGAACTGCAACAAAATACACCTGTCTGAAGCCTGCAGTGAAGCACGGTGGAGGATCTGCGATAGTTTGGGTTTGTTTTCCCTCATCCGGAATCAGAAATCTTGCCTTCATCACGCCAATAATAAATGCAGCAAGCCACAAGGACATACTAGATGCAAATTTAGTTCAGTCGGCAGCAAAATTGAGATTGCGGAAGAGTTGTGTTCCAAAGAGATAATGACCCAAACCATACATCCATTCTTGTAACATCCTTGCTGCAACAAAAGTTGGTGAAAGTTTTGAATGGCCGGGGAATTCTCCAGACCTGAATCTGATGGAGCGTATGTGCGATCCATTCGAAAACGATTGTCCAACTAAAGTCCATAACAAATAATCATGTCTTCCAAGGTGCATTACAGGCCATGTGGGAGAATTTACCAACTCAAGTGCTGCAATATCTTTCTCTAAGGGTTCCACAACGTTTACAGAATATGATGATAGATAAAGGAGAGCGCACAAGATATTGATACGCTAATTTCATGTATTGTTCTTCCATTTGTGTACATGTCGAAAAAAGTCTTGGGTTTGTGATTTACATGTTATTTGTTATACAATCCTAACATCAATGCAACCATAGGCATTATTTGGAAAAATACTTTAATTTATAAATGGCTGACAGTTTCAGTGAATGAATAGAAATTTAAGTTTAATATAGGATGCTCAAAATTTACTGTTAATCAGAAACTATTTTCCATACAGTGTCAACAAAACTTTTTAGCCAGTGTATTACAAAGACATGGTGTCAGTTTTCTCTGAGCAAATTTATTTCTGTTATCTGTAATAACTTATAGGAATTTTAATGTACGTAGGTAACCAACAGGAGGATACGCCTCCCAAGCATAGTGCTAATTTCCAATCGGCGAGTTCCAAAATCTCAAAGATAATGACTACAATTAGTGGGTCTCACTATCAATATGGTTGCACTCACAGGTGAGACGGAAATAATTTCTGCACGCTTGGCAGAGCGGAGAAAATGAGAAGTGGGTGCTAACAATCGTACTATCTGCACGCACATTTTATCGCATGAAAAATTCATCGCTACCTAATTAGAATCTAACAAATGAGGCAATTATTAGGGCGGTCGGCAGTAGGAGATTATTTCTCGTTTAGCCAACTGCACACAGACGTCTATTCTTTGCTAATTGAAACATTTCATCTGAAAATTTCACAATTTAGGTCATATATTCTTGAACTTCCAAAATATCAGCACTATGCAGGCTAAAATGCTTAGTCGGATATCAACATAAATTTGCAATTGTATAAATTCATGATAGCAGCACAAGGTATCATCCATACAATGTTCGCTAAAATCGCTGAAATTTGTACCCCTCCCTCCCTTGTAACAAATCCCAGCCCCCCTCCCCCACCCTGGGCGATTGTCATCTATATACAGGGTGTTTTTGTCCAGATGTTAAAAACTGAAACCAGGAATAGAGGGCATTGAAATAAGGTTTTTTAACCAATGAACCTAGGGTCCAACGTTTCCTTTAAAAAGTTACAAGGAAAACCGGTGGGGGAAAACGTGTTAGACTTTGAGCAGCATAGAAATTGCACTTCATTGTGTCTTGGCCATTGAAACGTAATGAAGGGCATTTATGTTCAATTGATTGCATCATGTGACTAACCAATGCCCTCGTAAAGTGGTATAAATTAAGCAATCACAACTTTTTCAGCTTATTCAGATTGGCAACTCTTAGACCCCTTTCACACGGGACACTCGGTGTACGGCCACCGTATTTTGACACGCCCAATTGTGGGAATCGGAGACAGCCACTGTACAGCAATCCGGTATTCCTGACGTCATGAACACGCCCCCTTCCTTTCACGTAAATTTTTCTGGCAAACTATTTTACTTCTTTCGAGGTGATTTACTAGCATAAAATTGTATTATTTTGGATTATTTTGTCTTACTTCTTCTCCCCAACCTTCAAAATTTAAAACCAATCGGCCAAATATCTTATTTCAGCATATTTCCATTTTTTATTTTATTAGCGTTTTAATCGCTAATTACGACCCATAGACCTCATTAAAATTAAATTCAAACAATCAATAACATTTTCCGTGTTGAAAACATAAGGTATGTCGCGATAATTGCGATAAATTTTTGACGAAAAATTGTAAACGAACGAAAGTGTCTCGAAACGGTGTGTCCCGTGTGAACGGTATCATAGAGCTTCATGCTAAGAGGCGTGGCTGAGCCACATGAAGTGTACGGGCGGCTCGAGAAGAAAGCCACCAATACGCCACAGAATGCAGCGGCGCTCGAGGCTGAAGCGCCGTGTGAATGCTCCCATTGAGTCGCATGTATCTCGTGTCGCTCAAAATACAGTGGCCGTACACCAAGTGTCTCGTATGAAAGGGGTCTTAGTGGTTAGACCTAATGAGGAGGACCTTTACTGAAGCCTGCACACATTCAATTGTCCTCATTGCATTTACAAGCACGCAAGCATACACAAATCGAGAGCTTGCTGAAGTGCATTTCACGTACGGGGTAGCTGATGGAAATGCAAGATTAGCACAAAGATTGTAACGAGAACGCTATCCCAACAGGCGGAGGACATTTCAGCGTTTGCACTATCAACTCTGTGAAAGTGGTACATTAAGACAGAACAATCGTAACACAGACAGGGATAGACCAGTGAGGACACCAGCTATTGAAGATGCTGTCCTTGAGGCAATGCAAGAGAATCCAAGCAAAAGTATGAGAGCTGTAGCGCACCAGGTTGGAGTGAGCACCACAACTGTGTGGAACATTGTTCATGGGCAACACCTGCACCCCTATCATTTCCAAACGGTCCAAGCATTGAATGCTGCAGACCCCCCATTGCGTGTGCAGTTTGCACAGTGGTTTCTGCAACAAGCTGCGGTTCAGCCAGCCTTTCCTTCTCATGTGCTGTTCACCGACGAATCTACATTTACCCGAGATGGTTGTTTTAAAGTGCACAACAGCCATGTTTGGAGCCAGGAGAACCCACATGCTGTGAGACCAGGTGCACACCAGCAGCGGATTTCAGTGAACGTTTGGGCAGGCATCCTTGGTGACTGTCTGATTGGACCATACTTGCTTCCTGCACGGCTGAATGGCCAAACATACCGCATCTTTTTGGAGGAACACATGCCTTAATTGCTGGATACAGTCCCATTCGCATTTCGTCGCAACATGTGGTTCCAACATGATGGGGCCCCTGTCCATTTCATCAGGGAAGTACGGCATTACCTTGATGCTACCTATGGGGCACAATGGATTGGCAGAGGTGGGCCAGTGGCTTGGCCTCCCAGATCTCCCGATTTGTCAAGCCTGGATTTCTTCCTATGGGGTCACATAAAGGCACTCGTGTATGCAACTCCAGTCGCCTCTGAAGAGGACCTCATGGGCCAGAATAGTAGCTGCTGCTGGCAGTGTTCATGACATGACATGCCTGGCATTTTTGAAAGGGTGCGGCAAACAATGCTTCGCCGATGTGACGCTTGCATTAGTTGTCAAGGCACTACATTCGAACATTTACTGTAAACAAGTGTAATAAAACACTTCAATTATTCTTGCATTCTTTGCCTACAGGTTTCCTTGTAACTTTTTAATGGAGAACGTTGGACCCTAGGTTCATTGGCTAAAAAACTTTATTTCAATGCCCTCTATTCCTGGTTTCAGTTTGTAACATCTGGACAAAAACACCCTGTAAATATAAAAAATGAAGCCACTTTTCGACTTTGTTACTCCTCCCAAACTACTGCACCGATTTACACCAAATTTTGCCACAGCGCCACAATCCACCCGAGTGTTATTGGGTGCCTGTTACCCACTCAACTTACCTGTGAGAGGTGTAATCTTAATTGCCAAGAAAAATAACGCTATCTGGTGGATGCAACAAACGATATTTCGTTATAAATTCCCTGTTGCATTCCAATTAAGGTTCTCCATTCCAATTTCGCTGCTTCATTCCAATTTTCCTATGCCATTCCTAACTTTCACTGAATAACACCGGGTCGTTCAATGCAGCATTTATTTCATCACAAAACGCATAATTAACTCTGTGAGTATATTTCCAACTTTCCCATGGACGATAACATCGATTTTAAAGCGTTTTCAAATCGTTTTAGTTTCCAAATCGCCTTAGTTTGACAATGAAATCGCTTTAAAATCGCTTCAGTTTTCCATTGAAATCGCTTCAGTTCTAAATTCTCAAAGCCTTCAGGGTGAGGGTG
Organism: Glomeris maerens; assembly: GCA_023279145.1. Taxonomy (NCBI): domain Eukaryota; kingdom Metazoa; phylum Arthropoda; class Diplopoda; order Glomerida; family Glomeridae; genus Glomeris; species Glomeris maerens. Next base: position 27,129 of record WWPM01024281.1, on the reverse strand, counting down.
AGCCAAAGTAACGCGTGGCCGCGGGTACGGCTTGTGTATTATGTAAATTTTCAAACTACCCCTTCATTACCATGTGTAGCATATTACAAGACTTCTACTAATAATCACAAAATTGTATAACTGGAAATCGGATGATACAGTAGGACCCGCTTATAGCGTCTCCCGCATACAACGTTTTTCCGCTTATAACATACAAATACAATTTAACCGATTTTCAGTATGCCTTTTTAGTTAGAAAATCCCGCATATAACGAACCCACTTATAATGAAATCCCGTTTATAAAACAGATATTTTGCTGCAACCTATCCTGATATAACGTTTTTGAAGCATAAATTTGTAGCAGAAGGGGTATACTTTCACTAGCAGCAGCGGCAGGGCAGTTTCCACTACCCAGGTAGGGGTGACTGCAGCAAAATCGCGACTAGATATACACTGGCCGTAATCGGCAATTCGTTCCTGTCTGCACGGATCGCTAGATATCTTGAGCTGTGCCAGAAAAATTGATCGGCAATCCATGTGGGCCTCAGAGATGTAAACAGGTTTGTTGATCGGCAAATCAAATGTCTGAGGAGTGACGTCACTTCCTCTGGTTGCCGTGCCAGGGACAAATTTATCGCCTGGCTTGCCTCAGACAAAAGATGGCGGCCCCCATGCAATGTTCGGTCGAATACGAAGGGTCGCAACATGCCATCACAACTGCATGACACGTAATCTGCCATTTTGAATCCCGCCATAACAGAAATTTGTGGTCGGCAAACCAGATAAATTGGGTGCCAGACATGGCACAGACACGGAATCAGAGATGACATCACACACTCTGACGACCCGGACTCACGTATGAATTGCCGATTACTGTCTGCTTCCTGGATCACTGTCTGTGAGCAGTGGGTTGCGCAGCAGCCCCGCTTTCTCCTGATTTCTCCAATCACATGGGTCGCGACCGTCTCATGCTAACTCGCAAATCTCAAAGTTCTACTGCATAACGAGTCCTAATTAAGATGTACTATGTAAACTGTATACTATGTATGTACATTAGTATGTTCTAAAATTTAAAAATAAAAAGTTCTCATAATAAAAAGCTTGTGCGCGACGTTTCCACTTCATTTATTGCAAAAAACAAAAAAGTCCGCATGTAAGAAATCCCGCTTATAAAGTTGAAAAATCTTGCATTTGACCGCAACGCTATATCGAGGTCCGACTGTACAACTTTAAAGGGTTTTGAGAAACTACATGCCGCAAAACACTGAGCTGAGCAGAAATACTGGTACATTATAACAAGTTCTTAGGGGTCATCCGTAAAGTACGTTCGGAAAAATAGCTGAAATGTTTCCCCTCCTCTTTTGTAACATATTGTAACAAATCCCTACACCTCTTCCTGGGTGAACGTTGTGTATGATATAAATGACCCCCCTTTTCGAAAAAAACAATAAACCCAATCTTGACCCAATTAATATACCAACACATGTTGATTAAATATGTGATTTTGCTTATAATTAACACATTTTAAGAGGTCCAAATAGTAGGCCTACCTACATATTAAAGAAATATGTGGATTTTCAAATCGGATAACGGCAAAAATTTATGAACATACATGTAATGGAAATGACTCCCCCCCCCCCCCCCCCCCACCAATTTATCGTAGGATACACGTTTGTCACAATCACCACAGACCCTCTCCATCTTTAAAATGTGTGTGACAACTGCAGATTACAAACCCGGGGATTGTATATTCCATCAGCATCAGCATACATATTACAAAGCTGCTGGTAAAACTGCAGCTACATATCATAGCTTATGTCTTAAAATGTATATTTAATCTACATATCATAGACACAGGTATGACCCCTTCTGCGGTCACAAAATTGATAAATGAAATACTGTGCAATCATGAAATCCAGTTATTAAACCACCCCCTTCCTAACTGTTACTTCGATGTACAGTCGTTTATCAAAAGTCGTGAGACCGGTTTTTAATTTTTTGGACATGTTCCGGTTGCCCGATTTAGACCAAATTTTGACAGCTTGACCATTGACTTGCCCCCAATGTTATCCATATAGTGCCGTTCGATATTTTTTTGTGTTTTAGGTAAAAAGCGGTTTTTCACGAATAACTCAAAAACCGATCTAGCTAAAAATATTTTGACAACAGATTCGAGCTGGGCGTGGTCGAATCTATACATCCATGTAGCTATTTTGCCTATTATTATATATTTTAATGTGCCAAATATTTGCAAAGTGAAAATGTTGCTATCGGGACGAATTTTTTGAGACCCCCTATATGAGGGTCGAGGACTAACTGACCACTGGAATCTGGAGTATAAGAGTTGACCTTCCTATGGTTAAGATTTGGTAAATATCTAAAAACCCCTAGCAGAGAATTATAGCTATTACATAGAGGCAATTTTTTACACACGGAATTCAAATTTGTTTCACAAATTTGCAAATGGAACGTTTGCTAATGGAATGTTTGCAAATGGAACGTGTCTATGTAGAACGATTTAAGCTTTGCTTCAGTCTGACAGTAGGGCGTTTCAAGGTAAAAATTTATAAGCGTACTTGGCTTAAAGTGGTGGAAACTTAAGCCGAATTATAAGCGCAATGTCGTGAGAGCGTTGTTTACACGCAATTACCTGAAACCATGTACTGCAAATTAACGAACTAGGCCTAACGGAAATTAAATTTGAAACATCGGACTTAATTCACCCAATATTTATCATTGTTAGTCCGAATATCACACACCTTCAAACTGCCAGTCCATCTGTATGTTTAATTTTGTTTATTCGGGAGGTTTTCGTCTTTTTTTACTTCTGAAGCGATGAAAATCGCTCGAAGCGGAGAAGTGTCCGCCATTTTGTTTTGACGACGAGATCGCAAAATAAGCGCTTATTTCGGGAATAAGCCTCTCTCGACTGGCTTCTTTCTCGCCAACTGATAAGCAGCTGACGTCGTTTCTGCGCATGCGCGGAACATTCGGCTTAACAGCCGAAACGGCTGTTAAGACGTTTCTCCACTTATAAGCGGAGGCCTTGAAACGCCCTATTATATCTATTAATATCGCCTATTTAAAAGCGATATTGCAATGTGTCTGGAAAACTCTGTTTTTAATAGTGTTCTATACATAGAGAAAGACATGCATTTATGATTTGCACAATAAAGAATTTTCTAATATCGAAAGTCTCAATGTATGTGTGTGTAATAAAAAGAAAAGTTTGTCCAAACTTTGCAAATATTCGGATTTGCACGGCAATGACGGGAAAAATTGATGAACATACACATTATGGAATTGTACCCTCCCCCATTTTATCATACACCTTTGTAACAATCACCAAAGCCCCCCCCCCTCTTTAAGCGAACGTATTTTATGGATGATCCCTTAGCTAAAAGACGACATAGGTCAACATTGCAGGACAAAAGGCACATTGTGGCATCAAGGGGACAATTATTCCCATAATAGCAGCTCATTCTGCGCATGCGCGACTTCAGTAAACCAATTCAAAAAGGCAAAATAATCTAAGGGTGTTCACCCTCCCCAAGTCATCATCCCTAGTCTCATAACTCATGCGAGGTTATCCATTTTTTCCAAACACAGCACAGTTGTTATATACCCACGGTGTATTCCAAATGACATGTTGCACGTGCTTCTCTTCCACCATTCAGTCAACTCAATCTATTGCCACCTTCGCAACTCTTTGTCAGAATAAATACAGTATACCGAATTTGTGCATTTCACTAAGTTAAATAGGTAGTTCCCATGGCATGGTATACGAATCTCCCTATATAAAGTAAAATTATTTTCTGCATAATGATATTAGTATAGATTAAAGTTATGTAACATTCCATACAATTTTAATTTTAATATAAATGGATAAAAGCAGAATTGCTAAAATTTTAAATTTAAGATTCGTTTATAAATTTAGAGTTCAGCAATACTTTTAATTGATCATTTACATCAATCAGGAATATCAACTCATTTCCAGCATCATTGTGGGTTAAAAGTGTTATTAAATATAATTTTACAAACAACTCAAAACATTCTGAATATAAGGTATTATTTTAACAACGTTAACAATGAAGTTCGTTCTTCAGGTGTGCCCGCCAATCAGGAGTCATTAGGTACAGTCGATGATCATAACTGTCTCCCTCGTATTTGTATTTTTTTTTTGACCGACTTCGGGTTGACCGATTCTGTTTATTTTTTGCCCAAAATTAGGATGTTTAGTAAGGTTTGTAAAAATGCAATCATTTCAATTTTTGGCTCACACAGAATTTGGCATAGCGAAATGATTTGATATTTTCGCCTTTGGAATGCAGATTAACGTCCCAAATTTCAATTCCAAATTTCAAATCGAACAAATTGATTTTTCATTTATACCATATTTTGACAGTTTTTTTTACTGTAATAAGTGAAAAAAAATCAGAAAAATTCCTTACTTTTTTCCTGTCAATAATTTCTCAAGCCGGTACTGACCCCATTGAAATTTTTGAGCTATCCCAACCCATTGCGGAGATATAAAAAGTTGGGCCAAAAATTGAAATGATTGCATTTTTACAAACCTTACTGAACATCCTAATTTTGGGCAAAAAATAATCAGAATCGGGCAACCGGAAGTCGGTCAAAAAAATTTAAATTTGAGGGAGACAGTTATGATCATCGACTGTACATGTAATTAATATAGTTCAACAATTACATGAAGGTTTCAGTTACCTGACATTTCAGTGCTCAATCATGGTCAAGGGATCAAAACACCATGTTTACATAATAAATGCACACCTCCTCCGAACAAAGTCATTCAATGTAATAATGGGCGAGGTTTCACTGAATCTCGTTATCTTGCATGGCAGGAAATACCAGTAAATCACACTAGTTTACTGCGACGGTTATAAATTTTTTTTTAAATCCAGTCAACTAAGGAAATGAACACGAACGAAAATGAGAGTATGAATATGAGAGGGGAATACAAGTGTAACAAGTTTGAGCAAAAATGAGACATGGGAAAAGACGCACGCACTTCACCTAACTGCAACTCTGCACAATGATCCCCTCTGTTCGGCATAATGAAGCAGTTTAGGACTAGAAATTTGATGAGAAAAAAAAGAAAGAAAGTGTATTATGACGTCAATGCGTCCGAATTACACTGTTGCGAACTTTCAACCAGGACGGGGACCTAATTTCCGGTAAAAATTGAGCCAATATTTATAAACGGTTCTTTCACACCCGGTGGAGGTCGATGGACTGTTGGAGACATCAGAAGAGAATCATCATCTGATATCAACTCTGGTGTCTGCCATTCTCACAACTTCTCAATGGCGCCATCTCATAATTATGTAAGCATAAGATAACCCAATTAAATAATGCAGCCAACATTAACAAGCTTCAAGAATTTTTCGACGTTACAAATAAAGCAAAATTCTCGTCAGTTTCAAGGTTACAAAAGCTATAATAGACGTCTACAAAAAATTAAAAAACCTTGAAAACATAACTTTTTTCAAATGAAGTGTGTTCGTCTCGAAGTCGCCTTTTTTGAAATCCGATATCTTAATTAGTTTCCTAATATTTCACCTAAAATTTATCACTTGCTTAAACTTTACACATGTTTTCCTTAAAAACAGTTGATAGCAATGAAGGAATTTTAGGAGTTTTCGGAGGGAGAAAAGAACACAGTTCAACTCACTGTTTGAAAAGGAAGAAGAAAAAGAGCACGTATTCGCATTTCTCCTTGCACACTATAATAATGCAGTTTGTTGTGAATGTCATGCTGACAGCTGCGTTTCACATTTATAAGTATTTTTGGAACGACAGTGGAAGAAAATACAACTTTTTGGGGTCCAATTAAAAAACAAGGCTTCGTCAAAGATAACACCAATTGAATATTGTTCTTCTTAAATTCATATGAACATTTTTTATCCGTTGAAAGCCATGGAGAAAAAAATAAGCCCACTGTTATAAAAAGTAAATTACATATTAAAGAACTGGAAATGAAGTTCATCGAATAAAGGGAACACCAATATGGATGCAACTGATTATATAAAGAAGGAGTATCTTATCTACATTAAAAATATTATGACAGTCTAAGATGAATCAAGTTTATATTCCCAGTATTGATACTGAAACTAATATGACCTTAAAGAGATGGTTAACTTCATGAAAAACTTAATTGCCACTAAAACTGCATTGTGCAAAAAAAATTAAACTTGTAGCAACATAACTAAATGGTAAATCCATCATTATATTATGATGCAGAAATTATAAAGTTCATGAGGCTTTTATGAATATCAGATGTGATATTATAGTAAAATTCACCCACCAGTGTCAACATGGGGCTCTATGGGTTTCCATGTATTCTCTATGGCCAGGCGCAGTGATACATCGAGCCTCATCACGGCACTAGTTTCACGGCTACAATCAAAATGGCGGGTGTGCTAGTTTCTAGTGGGGCGAAACAAACTTTAATTTCTCCTGAAAGTTACAAGTTCTGTTGCTCGAAAATGACTGCATTAAGTAGTAATGAGAAGAAAATGGTTTTCAATGTGTACGCCTATTTCCGAGTGATCATGAGAGCTGGAGAAGCGGCTTTGCCGGTCCTAATCTCGTCGACATGCGGTTCAACAATAATTGAGCAAAGTACACGCTGGCATTGGCTGGCATGTCGAGCGCCACTCCCACTGGAACTATTTTGCACCGATTTACTTCTCCCCATAGAGCCCCATGTTGACACTGGTGGGTGAATTTTACAATAGTGATAGTGTTCCAGAGTTTCTCTCTATTTTAGATTCCTCTATATTCCAATTAGACAGATATTGAGAAATATTTATTAAAAACCAAAAATCAATGGGCACTGCAATCAGTTCATACAGTTTTGATATTTCAATGCCTAAAAGGTTACTGCTCGTTGCACGAAAGCTCTTTAAAATGTAATTGTACGACCCATCTATTCGGAGCGTTTTCATAACAAATTCATGCCAAAAATCAAGCAGTGACGCATTTTGCAGGAATTTTGGCCAGCATCCAGGCAAACTGCTAGTCAAGAGCGTTGTCCTGTTTTGTATCTGCACGTTTTGCAGAAAACAACAGCGAACAACAAAAAGTAAAAATATATCCTCCTTTCAAATGGTTTTATAACAATACATAGTTTGAGGGGGGGGACTTTACATTAAGAAACTCGTTAAAATGTTGGTCTTATGTCATTTTAATACGAATCCAACCACAAATCAAGATGCGCTTCACTTGCATTGTAGTGGTAGGGCAAATTGCATGCATACAAATGCAGTGAAACGCTGATAAAAAGGTTAGTTATGTCGGTGAGGAGGATAATGAAAGAGTGCCATTCAAGCTTTACTGAACTAGTCATTTCTACCCGATGCAATTTGCGTGATATTTAAAGGTATTCACACAAAGCTAGGAAAAGAAGGGGCATGTGGGTACACCGTAACTTTTTTAAGATGGAATAACAACTGAAGCATGCAGAATAAGCTTATGTGAATGTACAGCAATAATAAAATGAATGAATAAACAAATCAAACAGCCAAATTATTCAAATTAATGGGAGAACTTAAATTTCACGGATTAAATAACATTCAAATCTTAAGACAAAATTAAAGTTATCAACAAGGATCCTTTGTACAAAGAATAAGATCTTATTCGCTGCTATCACTCAACTCTGCAATTGAATATTTTCGTATAGCCAATTAAATCAAAAATGTTGAAAAAACTAACGTTAGTAAATCAGCTTCATATGCTGCAGTATATAGATTTGGACCACGTTATATGAATTTCAACGCAAGAGCGCGCAAAGAACATTCATTACAACTTCATTAATGCTGGCAGTAGAAAAACACTCCGTTCTAAATAAATGACGATGAATGTAATAATCCACCTTAGTTTTAAATAATTCCACGAATCATATCACTTATTTTTTTACGATAGGAAGCCAAACTTGACAATCAATACACGTAATTTGCATTATGTATCACAAATGGGTACCTTGACCCTGGAAAACACACAATACATAATATCGGGTTTTGATACAGGTAACAAGGCGGAAAATTGTTTTGTGCAATGGACAGCAAAACAGCCAACATGATTCCCAATGCGCCAGTGATGTCATAAAGCACCAAGAAGGAAAAAGTCAAACCGGGAAGTAGGTCTATTATTCTACATCTGTCGAGCAGGAATATACTGAGTACATCATCCCCAGTCAAAAAATTGCTAAAAAGTCGCCATCAGATAAATTATTTACACACAAAAGAAAAGGAGCAGGTGTGTCTTTGGTACCATGAGACTAGATGACACAGGCAAAGTGTGGCCTTATCTTAAATCCACGTAGGCACTTGTGGCATCCATTACCAGAGTATTGTCCGGGTTCCTTGACATCAAACAAACATGCAACCAACCAACCAACCAAAAACAACTCTATGAATGATGTCCAAGCCATGCTCAACAAATTAACTACATTCATGTGGGCAAAACATGTGCGGCTCAGATCAATCACCAAAACAACTCTTTCGAACATCCATGTTTTTTGCTCACTTCTAACGTCTTAAAGGATGTATGGGCTAGTCAGGGAAGCTTTAATGCAGCATATACAGCAAACTAACAATAGCTTTGACAGTATGGTTAAAGCTGTATGTAAATATGGGCGTCGACGGCCGACCAATCACCTTTTGGGTTGGACGGGTCATTCTGTAATACATGCCCCTGGTTGCATGTGTCAGCTGGCAAATTATCCAAAACATGCAGAACCGTGTAAAATCTATTTTCTCTAGACATTTTGCATTCTTTTTCTCACCTTAGATTTACAAACATAGTAGGCTCTGAAAATCTCATGACAAACATGAGTTTTTAATATACAGCAGTCTAATATTCATATTCGCAAATATATTTATTTAATTATTTTCATAGGTTGAACTTACAGTATAATTTCATCAAGAAATTTGTAATTGAAAAAGTGTAAATTTAATTAATTCATTTGCAGAATTTGACTACAACTATAAAACTGCAAATATTACAGATAATTTTTAATGATAGAACATTTTGCACAACTGCTCAAAAATAGTGCTCTTGTTTGACATGAAATTATGGTTTAAAAATTAGTTGCTCTTACATAATATACAAATAGATTTGTACATTACATATTGCGAATTTGGTTAATCCCCTATTCCAATTGAGCGTAATATAACACAATAACTGGTAATTTTGATGCAAACTTTTAATACGACTGTTGACAAAGAGATATTTCTAAATAACAGGCAAGGACCATCTACCCACTGGGTTTAGATTGCACGTGAAACATAGTAATGTTAGCCTGATTTACTTACATCTGATCAGTTCCACCACTTGGACGTGATTGAAGTTCGTAACCAGGCTGCCATTAACCTGTGGTTAAAAAAAAAAAACAATGCAACCTTTTTAGTTTTTTACGTGCCCATGTCACAAGAAATGTCTCTTTATATACGCTGTCAAAAATAGTTATCAGCTTCAAAACTAAAATGACACAAACACTAAGAGGCAGGGTCTTCATCTGCTTCCTGCAGTGTTTTGCAAACTGGGACGTATAAACTATATTGTTAAAATTTGTGTTTGTGCACAGCACTACAATCTCTAAAGTACTGTTACGGTCTCTTGGGCGTGCACTGATTTGAAATTTCTCTCGAAAACATCAACCACACTATATAACTTAGATAGTTATGATGGACACTTGCGACTTAAGTATTCCTACCAGGTAAACTCATTCTTTTACTCTGATGAAACACTTAGCATCAAATTCAAGATCAACATGCAAACTTATATTTTCAGAAAGATAAGATTTAGATATTTTGTACAGTGAGGGAGAAAAAACATGTAAATGTCAACAATGAAAAATCAAGCAATGTGATAGCAACTGATAACTTGGGTGTAGAATAGGACAATGGTAGGGTAAACAAGAGTACATGCCACCCATTTCCTACACTTTACTTTTAGTTACATGATTCCATTAGCATGAAACACGAAAACAAAATCATGTAGGAAGCACTCAGCACTGACAGCCCTATGGCCAAGCACATAAACAGCAGTATTTTCCGATTTGCAAATTAGCTGAGGCTCCAATTTCGATCAGCAAACGACCCCTGAGCTTGCACGTAAACAAATGTGACGTCATCCTGCTTTCTTTTCTATTAAACAGGAAGCAACTCAATAGGTTAAGCTGTTTTCATGTTACTGTCATGCACAATGCAAGTGTGCCACCCACTTCTACAGTATAGGTCAACTGAGAAAATAACAGCTCATGGAGAAAGTTGTAAAAAGCCAAAGTAACAGTGTTGTAAATTAAGATAAATTTAAAGGGCGTTTCCTAACAATTGCATAAAGCCTTTATTGGCAAAGGCAAAGGTCATTCAAAACCCTTCCTGCTATTCGCAGTCTGTCGTATTACAAATTATATTACCGCAACTTTCCGCACTTGCTAACGCAAAATTAATTAACCTTACGGAAATGCTACATGTCCCACTAAGCAACAAATTTTAGAAATACGGTTAATAACAATTTTAAAATGCATTTCATACTTGTATTTCGTTGTCAGATAAGCCTGCTGTTTATGTTCCAAAGGCCTTCATCACAGCTGATGTTGTCACCTTGTGATAATAATGTCCGATTCGCAATATTGGGGACGATTTAAGTGTAAAAATCGGGATGACTTACTTTTTTTACTGGCTACAATGACGTGCAAACTTAAATTATTATTATCAGAAAATGAAATATTGAGAATACGATATATCTCATTATCAATTGCATTAGGCATTCCCAGATCAGTATAAATTCGAAGTAAATTTTCCTATTACCTAAATTGCAGCACAAACGTTTCTCCATTATCAGACTATTTGGCAATGATCTACAACCCTGAAATTGGGACAAGATTGCAAACTGCTGCGTATGAAAAGAAAAAGGTTAACGCTCGTAGGCCAAGTGCGATACGAATTTTGTGTTGCTTGCAATATACACTATCATACAATGAAATTTGTTTTAATGGAATGAAATATTTAAAAACCGTATAATTTTTTGTGTTCCATGATTTCATCCAAGATTAAGTGTTTTAAATTATTTAAGGTTTTCAAAGTAAGAAATAATTCAATACTAACTTTGATTATTCTATCACCAGTTTGAACTCCAGCCTTGGCAGCTGCACCATCTGAAAAGCAAAATTGTACATTTACTAAATATTACCACATATGTAGCATGCAAATAGTGATAAGCACGTGATAGCATAATAGTAAATTCGCATTATGAGCCAATGAACTTATTAGTTATTTCAACAAAAATTCTCACATTTTTAGAAGGGTTATATTATTTCCTCACAACATTAAAATTATATTTTCCGAAGGCAAAAATAAGTATTTCCCACCTTCTTTCACAGACTGCACAAACACTGGGTTATCTCCTGATACAGTCAACCCGTATCCCTTTTCGTCTCTTTGCACTATAACACACCTCTGCACAAGAATTGTACCTGCAATAAGGCAATGTAAAAATCGATTAATCCCGCAATTCAATTACGCTCTAAACACGATGAGCATATTGAATTGGCCACGTGTCATTTAAAAGAGGCGGCTCTTGATTGATTTGTAGGGTAAACAAACATGGCGAAGTTGACAAGTGCTCCTGTCCAGCAAGATAAACTTGGCCAATAAAAGGCAGCACACAGAAAGGGATAGACCATCAATCACAACGCTCATTCAACATCTTTGGTACCATCCCACACACAGTATAAGACAATGGAAATCAATGATCCCCTTATAATATTAGCTGTTTTATAAAATCCATACATTTCCAATTCTATCGTGATCCCTCTAGGACAACGTTCATTAATATTTATAACTTCCCATTTTATATTTCTTTGCAAGTTCAGATTGAAGCTACGGACAATTCAAGATGACATAAGACAGAAATGTTTAAAACTTTAATTGCAACAGTTAAGAATTTTATCAATGGCAAAGCTGTTGTCATATAACAGATGCTAGGAATGACAAAAGTATGAAAATTACCAGACATACACATAAAAGTTGCAATTCTTCCAAAGGAAAATGCACGTTTATGTTTTGTGGTTTATTTGAACACTACCAAATAAGTTGTTCTAGGTGTGTTTGTGACCCATTTACCAATCCAATTTTCAATCTGTTTTGAATTAAATAGGGAACTAAAACAACAGAATATGCAAAATGTCGTCGGACGCAGAAATTTCCCAATTTGAAATTGTAAATACTCTAATTCTACAGCTCAATCAACCTTGACGATGCCAATAAAATGTTTGAAAATTTATCATGCAAGTCAATTAAGGAAACAATGTATTTTTAATCACTTTGCATTCATTACATACTTTTATAGAAATTGCAATCTAACCGCATCTTTGTCAAGTAAATTTTTAAAAAATTATTTCAGGATCATAATTTAATTTCATTGCAGAAAATTTTATACATTAATAGATACATGTAATTTCAGAAATTTGATTTGCCAATACTATTATAAAATTAGATGGCGAATAAGCGGCATAACAAAACGCAAACTTATGGAAAGGGGGGGGGGGGGTTTACAATTTTTTCAATTAGTAATAGGAGGAGCGTCAGTGCCTATTGACGTATCTGGCAACATTCATGAACGGACCAATAATGGTGCACCCGGCAACACTTCAATGATATCCAGCCAGGTCACGTAGCAGCTCGTAAAATTCGTCACATGGGACAATATTGACATAAAATCGATTCATCCCTTTCACATAATATCCTAGTCATATGCCAATGCAATAAATCGAAATTTACTCTATTTCACCTTTACCCAATCCGCAACTGCAAATAATCCAGGCAAATACAGTAAAACAGGTCTCATATACAGGATCACCACACAAAATTCACAAATAACATTTTTGGGAAGAAAGCCAAAGTAGTTAGTAACAATCAATCACCCATTTTTAGCTAAGACGATTATAATAAATTGAGTCGTATATAACAAAATTAGTTCAAAATGTCCAAATGGTTTTCCTGTATGCAAATTGTCTTACTAGTTATTAAACCACGCGAAAACAAGGAGTTGAAAACTGCTTAATTGAACCGAAATTCTGGTTTAAATTTATTACTTAACATAAACCATTTTGCATTGGCAAAAAGAGACATGTTTCTCTGTTTTGAATAGGATATCTGCGGCAGCAGTTCACAGAAAACTAACATAATTTGGCACTAAACTGCTGGCAAACCTTTAAAAGAATTTTGCTGACATCAAAATACTAATTCATTTTTTGTTCTTTGTTTATAACTTACCTTGCTTGGAAAATTCAAAAGTAGGTTCGATGGATCCAGGCACAGGTTTCATGAACTGATTTTCGTCCTTGTCCTTCTTTGGAATACCAGATCCGTCGTTTTTACTCAGACTTCCCAACCTATTGCAAAAATTCATCAACAGTAAAAACATTATCGCAATTTAACCTAAAAACTAGAATAAAACATAAAAAAACCTCTTAAGAAAATGGATTTTGTTACGACATAAACATAAATCTTGATTGTCTGTCACTGGAAACCTCCCAAAAGTTCAGAGTACAAATCACTTTGAAATGAATGCGATTATAGTAAGATTTTTTCAACTGTTTCCAATGACGTCAGCATACATACTGCTTTTCTAAAACATTTTTTATTTTCGTTGGCACTGTGTCTAAAAACTAAAATCCGGATCAGCCCAGAGTATAACTGAATTTTCCACTCCTGACCCAAAGAACGTTTTAAAAGAAAATTCTGCAATAAATAAACGTAAATTTCTCCTGTACGAAAATATTCGCAGCAACTCATTATATTTTCTTATAAGTACTGCAATAAATTGTTTAGCGTTCATATTATTTTCATTCACGCAAAAATTATGCAAAAATTGCATAACAGTATTTCAAAAAGAATATATTTCAATATAACCACAAATGAAGATTTCTTCAGCTACATATTTGAAGCATATGCAGGCTGGCAAGTGGAAACAATCATAGAAATACAGGAAATATAGGAATTTGAAAGCAAGATTATAGGAATTTATAGGAACCATTTTTAATGCCATTTCAAAACCCAGGAATTAATGTATGGATGCGCGCTATTTTAATTCGACTGCAAATTACAATGAAATATCAACTATGGATTACAACTCCAAACATCTCTGTTTTTGGCACATCTTGCTTTTTGTGAGCAGAGTGCATTAAAAAGTCCGTGCCGATGGTTGCACTTTTTTGCGGCAAGGACTCGGGGCAGAATCATTTGCAGAGATACAGCCGTGGTTGGTTAATGTTACCTCTTGGCAATAAGGCTTGCCACATTTCCTGGAGTGTCATATTATGCGGACCTGTACACAATTGAAGTTTAAAATTCTGGGAAATGCAGTGTCTTGGCAACTGGACTGGCGTGCTGTCCTATAGTCACATTAGTCGGACTTGACCCTATGGGGCCGTCCATTTAATACGTATGCACAGGGGAAGGGTTGGCAGGAAATGTGACGCATGAGCATGGGGGGGGGGGGGGGGGGTGTAAAATTGGCTAAAAATGAGTACGTATTTTACTGGATTCATCAACCAGAATCAGAAAGGAAACTAAGAAAAAGTGTGTAAAAATATCAAGGCTTCAGTATTCAAAAATTATGTTTTGCAGAATATAGGATAATATAGGTATTTTCAAGAACTATAGGAAAATAAATCCAGATTTCTAAAATCAGGAAAATAAAGGAATTATAGGGGAACTTGCCAGCCTGCATATGATGCAAATCGGAATTTCGTTGCACAATAGACTAACTTTGCAATGCACAATGGTACATTATTCACAACTCAAGTCAGTCCAATGAATTTCTATATCATATAATGACGGATATGCATATTTTGATCAGTATTTATTTTTTAGAGTTATGACTTATACGGAATAAAAAATGGTTTTATCAGAGAACAATGCGCTACATTTTAAATTATTACAGAGAATAATAAAATACATTAAAATTGACAAATAACACAACAGACCAAATGCACAGCTTACAGTTGACATTACATAAATTAAAAAAGAACACGGTTTATGTGATGTATAAGCAAATACAAAACTATCAAAACTATTTCGTTCAGTTTGCTAAAAATATTATAATAAATTGCACGTCTTAAACAGAAAAATATTAAAATCCTTTATAAAATTATATGAACTATAAAATCTAATTCTTTAGACGATTGACTTTTGTTGAACAAAATGTACTGAAAACCGCGTCTTCCATACTCCACAAATACTGACGGAAGTATTATCATTTCTTTTCTATCTCCCCATTCATTTATTCATTCACAGATACGTGTGTTGTTCATTCAACTGATAAATAATCGATAGAACCGCGGGAAAATGTGCACATGAGCATATTGCAATCTAAATCTAAAATCTGGGCGTTGAGTATGGTCATTTTTCTTACTATATAGCACTAGTGTTATTAGTAATTGTAATTATGTAAGGTGGTGCAAAAATGTAGTGTGGAAGAGGGGGATGAATGAAGCGGAAAAAAAGAAAAAAAAGAAGCAGACAATTGTTATTGGGAATATCGAGCGCGACTGGCGCCAACTCAAAATCTCACGTCGCTTTCAATGAATTTCCGCGGAAATATTTGCCACAAAATAAAGTGACCATCAGAGCAAATCACAGTCATCGTCTCTCAAATTGCTATCAATGAACAAAAGAAAAAACTAGTGACTCACAAAACTCGTTTCAGAGAGCAAAATGTAGTAAAAGAAAAACATTTAATTCCTGCATACGGTAATACATTATTTCCATGCTGCACCTATTATAATTACATTGACTATGTTGGCAAATGAATTTCTCTTATACTATGAACATACCTATTTGGACATAGATTGACCTCAAAAAAACTTCGCAAAATATCAATAAACTAAAGTTTTGAGCTCAACACATACACGTGAATCACCGTATAATAAACTGAAAGGATCAATCAATCAAGTTACACTGCTGTTAGTGTGGAGTTTGTGTTATACAACCAAAGTGTTGAACTAATCTAATCATATTGATGCCCAGATATCAAGATATCGACGTTATATGAACTCGAATTTGAAGACAACTAGTAGATATATACGTGACAATATTTAAACTGACTCAAGGCAGGCTGTGTGACATTAGTGACATTTACTCATGTACTGCAGTTGCTTAGGAACATTTTCCCAGCTTTGCATTGTTACCTTGTTTACTAAACAAAAATGAAAGTACTTCATAAACCTTCGCATTTCTTTTTCCCGTTCAATTTTGATATTTAAAAACCTCAAGTAAAGAAATGCGACGGCAGACAAGTTTTATTACATTACATATCCTTCAAAACTACGTGCTACAAAAAAAAAAGAAAATTTGCTATACAATTGAATTAGATAGTATAACGTGGGATAACATTCAAATTTGAATGATAATAAAGTGGAATTCGTTTAAGTGTTACTTTCGGTTTTTGTCAGCCCAGCAGCGAACGATAACACGTTATTTCAGTGTCATTTCAAAGCCAATTCCAGTTTTGTGTAATCCAGTTGTCCACTACTTTCACGTACGAGTCATTCCACGTGAAATCACCCCAGTGGGTCGCTCGACCATCTCATTGTTTTTTTATAAAATCACAAGAGTAAGCACCACTACTGAGTAGATTAAAACAATTTTTGTTTATTTTTTATGTGCCGCCGTTTTGGATCTAGGCCCATCCGTACCCAGTGCGACCTGCGAAAAACTGCGTTTCCATGGGGTCACCGAAATCGCTATAACTCTTTAACTATTACAGATACACGTATCAAACCATACTTATTATATTCTGAAAGTAGAGATTCCAAGCTATTAGAATATGTATTACAGTTTGTGTAGCTTTCAGTTAAGACTTACTACTATGGTCTTGAACTTGGCAAAATTGCATTGCCAAGTCACCATGTTCAGGAGGCCCTAACTAAGTTAGGGTTTTAGATCCCGGGCCGAATATTTTCCTTGGCAAACTACATTAAGGTAAGTTTCATTTCACATTTAAAATGGTTTATATTTCCAATTCTTTCACCACATTTTATAGCTCCAAACTTTGAAAATGTTAAAATGTGACCTTATTTTGTGTTTCTAGATAGATTCGGGATTATAAAAATTCAAACTTGGGAAAAATTGCAGAAGCCTAAATTATAAGTTACATCATTATTGTCCACACATGATCAATGCGCCTTTTGCTTCCAGCAATATACAAGCATTGCAGCAACCCGTTGAAGACGAGCCAGCACCAAAATTTGAATTAAAACAGAAGGTGCTGTTAATCTCGATTGCATTCAGTGGATTTAATTTGATTGTCACCTGTGGGGGGGTTGACATTCAAGCTAAATAACAGATAAGCGAAGCCCTAACTAAAACATCACGTCATTTGACAAGTGAAAGTAGTGGACAACTGTATTACACAAATATGGAATGGTATTGAAATAATATGCATATGTGCGTGCGCGCGCATGCTGCAATCGAACCAATGAGCTCGAACTACCAATTTCAAGTTTTGGTTATTTTTTCATACTAATTGTGATGCGCTATTGGGGTTAAGATAATATTTATCTTGTTCAGCATAAAAAAAAGAACAACATGCTGTGTAAGAGTCGTCATTTTGTTTGCCTTCAATGTGGTCCTTTCCTTGTTAGATATTTTCGCAAGTCAGCTTGCCACGTGACCATACTGGACCAATAATAATTGAGAGTAGACTGGACCAGTGAAATTGGACAAATGTGAAACAATCACCTACTGAGGTAGAGATTTTATATGAATTCCTATTTACTATATCTAAAAGAAAAGTTATTTTAGAGAAATGGTCACATTGCTTATTAATAATGAAAGATCAGAAGCCAGACAACCAATTATAAGGAACTGCTTTAGCGATTTCGTTTTAATGTAAACGCATTTGCGAAAACCTGAATTGCGGTTTTAACGAATCACATCCACAATTTCGCAGAAAATTTTCGTTCTCGCATTTTCCTTTTCGCAACGCATTTTTGTATTAAAAATTGTTGCAATGTGAACCAGGAGGCTCAATCAACTTTCATTGTTTTCAGCAGTTTTCATTCATGGCAGAAGGCAGACGACATGAATTGGAGCAGGTGCTCACCAAAATGGCTGCCGTTCTTTCTCCCAGCTCAGTTGTAGTACTACCACGGGCATTGTGATGCGAGAAAGTTTGGCAACTACGTATTTTTTAAAATGAAAACAACGCAAGTCTGGCCTTGAGAGTGAAAATGGGGTGAGTCATCTAACCGTCGCAGGAAGTCGTTGTAACTCGAAGCCCCTTGTTCCTTTGCCCTCGTAGCTCCAAAACACACCCCTTTGCCATTTGTTGCATCCGCAACAACCACGTTTTTCTCAGCATAAGAACGGAAATCACGCACAAAAAATTCCGACAAGTAAACCGGCTGTTGGTGAAAAGTGAAAACTGAAGACTGTCATGGAGTCTCTGGCAACTGACATGGCACATTTAGGGGCGCTGCCAACCAGGTTTCTAGTATCAGCTTTGGTTTTAAGTTCTCCTCTCTCTCTCCTCAGGAGCAATATAGTATAATAATAAGAAAAAGCTAAGTCTAGCAGCAAGCAATATAGGACAAGTCACGTGAAAGGCCCCATTCTTGGAAAAACACGTAACTTGGAGTAATAACACGGGCCGAAATAGATGTCCTATTTGCCAGGCTTTTTGGCCCAAATACGAAACTTCGCCGAATATTAACTGTGGCTTAAACAGCTGAGAAAACACACCCACAAATGTTTGTCGTTTAAAGCAATTCACCATAAATATCTCACACAATTTACCAGAACTGCATATTCAGAGTAATAGCTCCAGTCGCCAACTGTTGTCAAGTGTCCCTATCAAGAGCAATTTGAAGATGAACTGACATCCCTTGAACTTTTGCCAGCGTTCGGGAAAATAACAATACTTAAACCGTAAATATGATCAGTTTTCAGTTATGAGATCCGCTTATGCTAATTGACCTCCTATTTGATAAATACCTGTTAGCTAAATTAACCCTGAAAACTATCAAGTATCCTAAAAAATTTGGGATACTCTGTGCTAACGTCACCCAAATCTAAGATGAAAATTACCGTCAGTTCAAAAAATCGAAATGAAAAAACGAAGCTTGTCGTCAATTCAAATACATAACCCCTATGAATTTGAAATGCTACTTAATACAAAAAGTAGATTTAATTGAAAATGAATATTAATAACAAAAAGGCTACACGTATCCCAAAATGAGTCATGCACTGTGACAACATGCATACAGTATCTGGAATAGGCGCGCGCCCCATAATAGCACGCAAATCGTTCAATTACAGCTCAATTAGGCTGCATTGTCTTAAAACTGCTAAGATGCTGCATCCGGTCAATGTCAACGTCCTACACATGTTGGTCTACGAACCGAGCATCGATAACCTTTGTATAAGGAACTGGAAGGAAGAAGACTAGTGACATAACTGACCTTCCCCTCAACCTCTTCCACTTGGAAGTTCTCTTCCTCCTCAGACGATACGTCTTCATGGCCACCTCGGGGGCCTTGCCCTGCGCATGCGTAATGATGTTAATGATGATGGTCCTTGGGGAATCCCCGCGCATCCACCTCACCTCACATAACTTAGAACAACACAACAGTTGTTTCTAAAACCGACTCTGCTTCAAAACAAAAACCACACCTGAATGCAAACCAGTGAACGTGCACCATTGTCAATTGGGCTCCTCCCAAATCACCAACCATCCAACCACTAAAGCCGGAAGATGGGGGTTACTGAACTACCAGTATGTTGCACGCACAAGAGCACCTTTAGGGGAGAGTTGTCCACTGCAAATCCCATGGTTATTGCCGTACACCACATTTCACCATCAAGCCACATCAAGCTCCTATCAACTGGGAATTTGCCAACGCCCTCTACACTTTTCTTTTTCATTACAATCGTCCACCTGGACACAACAAAAGTGTTTTATCAGCCGTGACTGACTCCAACAAATATGCAGTGTTTTCCAGCTTTTTTCATCACTTTTTTTTATAAACGGCAACCATTTTTAAAATTTGCCTCGATGACGTCATGGTTCCTTCCGTATATCGCAGATGAAGGAAGAGAAAAAAATGTTGGCCAGTCCCACGGGACTTCTCTAAAAGAATCGATAAAATCACATGTGACCGCCCACGGAGTTTTGGGCCTAACGGTTGCAATCTCTTTGCAAGATGCATGTGGCATAAAACACATGCCCTTTCCATTGCTTGAAGCAGTATAATGTCTATATACATTTCCAGAAGGTTAGTTGCAGAAGTTTGAAAGCAAAATGTTTGTTACAGCTGGGGAAAAAATGTGGTTAAATGGAGAGAAAAATTTCCACAAAGAAATAGCCTAATAAGTAGAATCAAATAAACTAACAATGAAGTGTCGATTTCTATTAAATAATAGCAGAAAATCTTTTTTTTTAATTTTTACCATCACACATTATCTATGTAACATAAAATATGCATGTCACATTAACTCCACATTTCAAGTACACAAAAAAAATTCAGGAAATAATTGCAGTTTTGAGCTTGGATTAATTTTTCGGATAATTAGTTGGTTCTAAATCTTTAATTTTTGTATCTTAATTGCAAACGAAGTAATGAAAACCCATAAACGGTTCGCTTTGACTGAGAAGATTTAGAAAAAAAAACTTTTTTTTTTTAGAAAAAATGCAATTTGCAGAGGAAAATAAATATTCCTACAAGTCAACCTTGGCCCCAATGCTTTTTGCTTTTCCAAACCAGCCAAAATTACACCACAATTCCCAATTCAAAATGGGTTTAATATGAGTCGGTGGTCATACATACTACATACCATTTATGACGAAACACTGGTTATTTTAAGGCTTCAGTTGAAAACGGGGATATTCAGATTTTTTCCACTATAGATGTGGCATAAAACTACAACCATGCATGGAAACGATGAGTGCATTGCCCAAAAATACATGCTCCTCCCCTTACTCCTCTACACTTTTTAATTTTTTTCTCACTGCAGTGTATCATGGGATATGTATACACAATGATTCATACATTATTTCATTGCGAGGAGGTAGCAATAGCTACCAGTATAAATTACTAAATGTTTAAAATTCACACTGTCATGTTACCATTCAAGTTTAAAAATTAGTTACTCAACTTCCTAATAAAAAGTAAATTAAATATATGAAAACCGAAACCGTTGCAAGAAATTAGTAAATATTCAACAGTAGCCTACATAGCATTTTGACAATATTTAATCAGTAGGCTATACGCGTAACATATCCTCCCCAAATAATCGATGCATAAATGGCTAGGCAACTGCTTAATTAATACCAGCAACATGGAAATCACTAAGAAATTAATTATCACAAGTCACTAATAAAGCATCAAAATGATCCATTATTATTTTCCTTGCGTTTTTCAACCTTAAAGGGTAATATTATTTCCCTGAATTATATATTCTCCAAATCAGAAAATCAATTGCGTACGTCATAGCTATATATTTTCTGTGATCCAAATCAAATATTACATTCACTACAAACATTTTCCGCCAATGACAATAAATGCACCAAATCTCCAGTGTCTGTCTATTACCTTAGCAACCAGAACCGCCCTTGAAAGCTGTGCTTTAATTAACTTAGAAACGCCCAACATTTCATTTTTCTACCCTAACAGCAATCAGCTGACTGAGCATTACATTTTTTTTATATAACACTAAAACGTCGACAGAAATCATCAGTGGCAACTTAAAACAACCAACAAACTTCCCACGATCTGCAAATGTAAAAATATCGATATTCGGCAAAATGCCATCATTCTGTCCCAAAAAGTAAACGCATATATGATGCAAATAATTACAATTTTTCAAACTTCGCATATATTTTTGTAATTTGACATTATATCAACACTGATCCAAAAATGCTATCTAATTATAATAGGAAAACAAATGCATTGAATATAAATTTAGGAAAAGCGCCATCATATGAAAACTTTAATTAACTTATTGACTACCGTTGGGGGATGATGAATGATAATAATTAAGTACGTACTGCATGAAGTACGTTTTAAGATGGTTAAAAGCGACATTTACGACGAAATCATTACATTTGTAACTGATGGGATCACGCAGCATTTGTCGAATGCAATTTAATCTAAAAACTTAGTCATAATTACCATGAATATTTGTGCCATATTTTAAGGAAATCATGCTCATTCATAAATCATGATACTTGATGGTCATATTTAGAGCGGATACATTGATATAATTGAGCAGCCTTCGAACTCAATCAGCAAATTAGAGCTTTTGCTATCGGTGTCAAACACAGCAAAGGCGCCGAAATGATTCAACAATCTTTTCACCATCAGTTTAACCTTCAAATGACTAATTATTGCGGACCAAATGTACATTTCGCTAACTGATAACTCTATTTTATGTGGATCAAACAAGCGATCCATTTACATTTATTACCCTTCACCGCCATCGCAAAATGTTGATTTGTCGAGAAAATTTCCTCTGCAATATTTCATGAATAGTCAGCATTTCGGCCGAAAATTATTTAAAATGATTAATTGCGTGTTAATTATATAGACAGCTCAAATTTTGTGACCATAAATGTATACAAAAACATATCAATGTAACATGGCAATAAGTTGTTAAATGTGCCATGCATGTAAAACAAACTATAATTTACTCAATTATAGGGTCCTTTCATATAAAACTTCCATAACACCATTTTTTGCAAAATTATTAAACCTCATAAACATTAATAAACACATGTAAGCCTGTTAATTACCGAAATAACGACATATTTAGTATTGTTATTAAAATCTTTTAAATTCATATATAAGATGATAGTGTCAATTGTAATCAAATTTAGAATAGGAATTACCTTATTAACCCGACAATATAGCAATATTAATTACAACGAAACTTTAACGATAGAATACTTACAATTGTTATATAATTTAAAAAATCACGTTTAGGAAAGTTGCAACATTCAATTTTGTCATTTTTCTAGTAAATAGTAATAATGCTGATAACATTATCCTGTAAATGAATTTCTCCTTTAATTAACTTGTCATTCACTGTACACAATTACACTTGCAAGACATCTAAGTTTGGTGACACGGTTCCTTTCTTTTATGCGACATTTTATCTTCGCAAAACAATCGAGCCAAATTGATTAAACAGGAATTTTAAAGTGCATGTAAGTAAAATAATCATCCATCTCCAGCTTCCAAGAGATTCTCCAAGTTCTTGACACACATACCCAAAAAAGAAATAATTCGCGACAGTAAAAAGTTAGGCAGCATTTTTTAATAAATAGATACATAGTATCCAAGGTTGTAAGACTTAACTCAACAAAAAGTAAAAGTAAACAAAACGACAGTTAAATTAGGATTATTTATATTAGGCCAATAAAAGCGTTTATATTTATAGTATATACAGTATTTCAACTGTGTTTTAGGAAACATATATATCTCCTGAATAATCTTCTTCAGACACAGAATGTATAAGCATGCCCCCTTTGTCTCAATAAGCTTTTTTAGGTTTAATATAATTTGAGAGCCCCATTAACAATTGGTGATCCTGCATGCGTGCCCGGTCCTTGAACGAATTGGTTGGTGTAAGCTATATAAAGTGCCCATAAAGGATTGTATGGGCAGAAGCAGTTTGAAAGAGAGGTGCTGGGTAAGATTTCATAACCATTGCTCTCTGAAATGGATAACCAAATTCTTCAAGTGGCAGCTATACCCAATAATCATAACGAAGTTTCTTGCGATCTCTTAGCGGTACTCTTATTACTGCTTCTGACTATAGAAATACCATGCAACAGATCTGGAGTGCCTGGCAGTGGTATATATACGTACGGACAACTCAACAGGCCAGACAATTTAGCTATTCGGAAAATCCTTCACCGTGGTAACCGATCATGCGGTATTGAGATGATGCAACTTATCATCCAGCTTGGACTCGTTCGGCCTGGCATTTCATGGAACTACAGGAACACGATATGTTCAAGCACCGACCTGGGCCACCACCAGTATACAATGTGTGAAGCATACTCTCACATCTCCAAGACATCAATTCGTCCCAACAGATCTGACAAAATGGTCTATAGTGTGAATGTTACCTTTTTGTTATTGGGAAGGAGAGTTGCCTGCAATAAGCATTTTGAGGTTTTATATTATTTTGGGAACCCCATTGTTTACACTTGGTGGCCCTACATGCTTGGTGTGACTGGTCCTTAAACCATGGTGACACCTACTTTACAGCATGATCTGGCGGTCCTTTGCCTGACTCTAACTGGGTTCTTTCCTAGAATGCAAGGCCTGTATATGATTGGATGGTGTACGCTATATAAAGGCGCTAGAAATGAATGTAAAGGCGCACAAGCAGTTGAAATTGCAGATAGAGCACTCCTCTGTGTACAGGAGATAATACAGCAAAGTCTTATCATTAAATTAATTTGATAATCTTTTATTGCTCGAAGCATGGGAGGAAAAACTGCTCTTCGGGAAATGAATCGATTGATTTAATTCTTTTTTGCCAACATGGTGGCAAACTATACTTCTAACAAACTTCATTACAGCTGGCACCAATTCACTGCTCACATTTACTGAATAAACGTTAGGTAGGTCAAATGTCATTCTAATTAAGATATACACTATTTGACATTCGACAGTAATCAACAGCGTTTCCAGAGCGCCAACTGGCATCCAAAACAGGACGTATTCCGGAATTTGCAAATAAATATTATATACACCTGCTGCAAAATTGTTGTTTTAGGTCAAGACCAAATGACATTTATAGCTAATATTTATGGAATAGAAGTAAAGTCTCATATTAGCAATGAAACGAGGACTCGTTAAAACTAACTAGACATCGATCTTAATAAAAGCCAAAAAAATATTCATTATTTTTTACTTCCAGTAAGCATGCACATCAGCACACTGTAAAAGGTCATCAATATATAACTTATGAATATAAATAACATAGTAAAATATGGCTACTATACAAGGCCATGCAACCTCTTATTTTTATGCAATAAAAGTTCCCACACCAAGGCATAACTTAGGCAGTGAAAAATAAATTATGCGTATATAAATTATTTAAAAGTTATGTGCCGGAGAAATTTCAACCTACAAGTTATACTTTTTTCACATGATTTAGAAACAACGTAAAAATTTTAAAATTAAGTGTGCAAAAAACTCACAATTGTCATTCAACAAATATTAACACTAACTTGCAAGTCGGAATTTTTACAATAATTCACAACCCAAATTAATGGAAATAAATACTAATTAATGATAGGTTTCATTTACAAAAAGTAACCGGTGAATACGTGTAATTGTAATTAGTTACTGAATACTTTACTGCAATTGGCCCAATAATTTAACGAGTACTATGCAATTGTTATCCCACCTACACTAATATTAAAATAACAATATATACGGATTCAAATGGTAGAAAAAATATGTAGTATGACATTACAGTAGAAGCTCGCTAATCCGGACTTGGTGGGACCAAAGGTCGTCCGGATTAATGAAAGTCCGGATTAGCCAAATTACATATTTTTAACCGGGAAAAATTTATTAATGCTTTGCATATGCTAAAAACAACCAATAAACTGCATAGCAGACATTTATTTTAAGTGTAAGTACTGTATTTAAAACATTTAACAAGGGAAACAGTTACACACTCGGAGCAAAATAATCATTTGTGTGTTTTTAATACGTTTTATTTATGTTTTTTAACTATTTTGCCAGTCCGGATTAGCGGGCGTCCGGATCAGCGGGGTCCGGATTAGCGAGCTTTGACTGTACTGTTTCTTATTAACCGCTATTACAATGCTAAATAAATAAAGGAAATCCCATAAGTCAGCTACATTGCCTTATGATTACTTTTCCTGTAACCTACAATGTCCTTCATTGCAAATAAAGGGATTTCTCTGAAAATCAGTCACATTTACTCGAAACACACTGAAACTGAAATGAACTCCTGCTTTGAATGTCAATAATTCATCACAGTCACGCGACAATAAAATTAGCCAAACGTCCGGCAGATGCAAAGAGCCACATGGGGCTGCGGGGAAACTTTTTTGCTAGGCCTAGATGTGCAAATGAAAAGCAAAAACCACAGCCTGTCCACCTTGAACTAGAGTACCACGCATAAACTGAAACACCCCCCCCCCTCCCAAAGTGCTAAGTGTGGGTGTGAAACAAACGGGCGAGGGAAACGAGCAGGGAGTGCGAACACTTACATAGAAAATAAACATGAAAGGACCCAACAGAGAAGTGATGTGCAACACGTGCGCACCTTTTAGGCCCTTGTTCCGCCATTTCGTGCCAAAAATCTGCGCATAAAGGCGTGGCCGAACAGACCACAAAAATGGAATCGGAACAAATCAGCTGTCATATTGTATTATGAGACAAACGGAAAATGTCCTTGGATATAAAGCTGGAGGAGAAAAAATAAATTGTCACGATTTAAGTGCTCGGGTTTTAGCTCAGTCATTTAGTAGGCCTACTTTGTCTGTATTTATACTGCCATAGTAGTGTACTAAAAGGTTAACAAAACTAATAATAAAAAACACAAGTTTATTTTTCGTAGGGATCACAATTCTGGCATCAATGTGCTACAATTCACCCGTACTAATTATTCGCGAGTAAAAAAACGAAAACTGTGTCGTTGAATGGTGAGAAAATCGCTTTTAATTCCCATAAAATACTATCATTTTCCAAATTTCCCACATTAAATATTAAACAAATGCAATGCATAGAATGAAAAAGCATATTATTTTTAAAAAATCTCTTTGAAAACAATATGCGATTACATTACATGTTATAGGCTAGGCATACAACAAAGATACTATCTCTAAATGGAAATATGTATTAAGATTACAAATGTAAGAAGTATTATAATTTTCAATATCAGTTTTCATGTTAAAAACTACAAACAGTTTAAAAAAAATAATTCGCATGTACTATGCAATGAAAATTTAACAAGTTTCCTGGGTTTATCCTGGACAACCTGCGACGTATTTTGCAGTTTTACCGCATCAACGTCACATGTGCATGCAACAATCAACATTCTGATCACACGTGACCCCAAAACACG
>WWPM01024279.1:0-21859 GCA_023279145.1 Glomeris maerens | reverse complement strand
AACGGCGATTTTTGCAAGTAAAGAATGCTGTAATGGGGTAACGTCTACGTCACAACTCTGCCCTCTACGTCAAGACTCTGCCCCCCTTTGCTTCGCCAGGTGGGCAATTAAAGGATTAATGCCTAGGAGAAGCAGCAAAAGCAACCTGGACATATCTGCTTTCTTTGCTGGCGAATTTCCAGTCTATTTTGACCACAATGTTCAAAATATGGTTGGCCACATTTACTACACTGTGAGGCACAAAATAAAATATTTGCTTATCCTGTCATCTACAAAATTAGGCCAATTATTAAAAAGTTTCTCAAATTTGTCACCACATGTGACAAGTGGTGTTGAGGGTAGGGTGACTATTCTGATTTCTAATGAAATTTTCATTTGGAAAAAATTAATTCTGTAATCAACTTTGTGACTTTGAGATGATTGTGATTGAAACAAACAATTAATTCCTCCTTGCATAAATTTCTCCTTGATGAGCTTCTCCTCCAAGACCAGGGGGAAATATTAGTTTCCGGAGAAAATATTTAAGCATTTGCAACAATTTTCTTGATAATTAAGACAATTTTAATTTTTATCTACTGTCAAAATTATTGATGTGACAAGGAGGAGGAGGGCCTAGAAAAGGGCTTTTTTGAAAGACATAAATTGACCCGTAAGTGAAACTTACAATATTTTGTGATATATTTATTTGAGTAACAACATAATTATAAAATTGGCTTAATTTTGTAGAAGATAAGATAAAAAATATTGTGGTGTTACTTTTATGCCTTGGCTTTATATGAGAAATATGTCCCTGTCTGCAAAGTTAGTTTTGCAATGACCTTCAAGGCAAGAATTAAGGCCACATTGACATAAATAGATGCCCACCAATGTATAGTTAACACTGTTTCCAAACAGACAAGGCTTTTTTATGCCCTGTATAGTCTATGGAGTTTTGGGGAATATTTCTTTTAATTTTAGAAAGGGCAGATGAATTTTAAGAAAATTTAGAAACATGTCGAAAAATGAAATGTTTGAACAAAATTTTTTTCACCAATCTTTACAAATAAATGTTGTGAATGAGATTTTTTGGAGAAACCTTGAGTCTTTCTGTAAACAAAAGAACTTCCCCTTTTGCTAAACATTCCTGATGAATTTAATTTTCAGCAAACCAGTATTTTGCGCTATTCCACCAAAGGGTATCACCCACTGGACCAATGGTGAAAGAAGTGATAGACAAATTTTATTATTTATGATCTGATTTTATTTCTTCAAGTTTGTTTTCCCACATAACTGACCATGCCAGGCACAATTCTGGCATCAGACATTATGCAAAATAGTTTTTTTTTTTTAAATTCCAAAATTTTATAGCTTTGCTTTTGTTTTCGGCAATTAGCACCCTTTTCCCCCTATAAATGGGTAATTGGTGGGATTAGAGAGGGGTGAGAGTGCAAGTAGAAAATTTGACCACCTGGACATCTGGTATAAGGAAAACCTTTTATGAAGGCATGGAGGTGAAGAACTTCAAATTTTTCCCACCAGACTTCCCCTAATGCAGTGCCCCTAAACCAGTACGGAGCTCTCAGACATGGGCTCTATGGGAGTTGCATACTCTCCCCTTTATCCATTCTTGACCTAAATTAATGGATTACCCTAGTACATGGGCATTTATGCGGTGATCATGATAAAACAATTTCATTTTGATGTAGAACATAATCTGCTCATTGCTTACTGATCTTGAAAAGCAGATCAGGAGCTGCATACAGGATGGGAATTAAAAGCTGTAGAATGTAGAGATCATAAGAATAATAAATCACCCATAGATCTTCAGGATACTTTTCTAGGGAGATGTGTGACACTGCAGGGCTCAGATCTTGTAAGCTACCACAGTACAGTATTTATAATAGTCCAACAACCACCACATATTTGTTTCGAATAAATGGTTACCGTTTCGGTATATGTGGATCTGGGAAAACTATGTTGCTAAATTAACAATTCAACTTCATTTAATTTTATCATACACATATTACTTCAGCATAATAAATATAATCGTTTCAAAATTTGGTATAACAATTGTATCATTATATTATTCGATCATCATAACGAATACGGAAAAACTTAAATAACAATCATTTTTCGCAACAAAAATTTCACAAACAATGTTGCAGGGATGCAAGATTAACTAAACAGAATAGTATAAATAGTCTACATGTTTTGCTTTGAAATCCCAGAAATTGCCATACTTTTCCCTGGGAAGTAGGATATGACGTATGTATTACAAGAATTAATACCTGTCGAACTTTACAACTTGTTATCCTGTATACAATGAATTCATTATGGACAGACCACTACTTTCCATCAGAATATTGTAGTATATCTTTATTTGATTAATGCGATATTTTTTGTGACTTTAATTTATGCCGATTTGTTTTTGATGCATTCGATCAAAGCGTTCAAAATCTCAAATGAACGCATATTAAGATGGAATTACTTTCACATAGCAAGGTTGTTAATTGTAGGGAATATGAACTACTGTAGTGCAACGTACTAGGGCGGAACGAAAAGTACTAATGCCTGTTTGCCTGTAACTTTTTTAGTTTTTGACCGATTTTAAAAATTATTTCACGGAATGAAAGCTCCATATGTCTATCACACGGGACAATATTCACTTTTCAATATTGTCCATTTTTTCCCACGCGCACGCGCCAAAGATGAACAAGAGTTTTATCACGTCAGCGAAGAAGACTACCGACTGATTGTGGCACCACTTCCGAACTTCTGCCTTGACCTCATCATCCCCAGTGAATCTCTGCCCCTGGTGTTCTTTGAGCTTAGGGAACTGAAAGGACTGTGTGAGTCATGTTCGCCCAGGGCTTCAGGCGATCCTGCAACACGGTAAAGCCAGGCCACACATGGGTCGCGAAACCCAGGCACACCGGCAGTCAGTAGAATTCTTCTTCAACGTGATAACAAATTTGTTCATCTTTGGCGCGTACGCGTAGGAAAAAAATGGGACAATATCGAAAAGTGAATATTGTCCCGTGTGCTAGACATATGGAACTTTCATTTCGTGAAATAATTTTTAAAATCGGTCAAAAACTAAAAAAGCTACAGGCAAACAGGCATTACTTTTCGTTCCGCCCTAGCACAATGCCTAGAAAAAAATCGAAGGTCATTTTTTCGGTGGAAAATAATTCCAGTTTTCTTACTGACGACATATCCTGCATAAATCTTGCTGCATATGCCTAAGGTTTGGCTGCTACTTTTTTTAGTAGACGAAAACAGGTACCTGGTCCACAAACCTCTACTATTCATTCTTCACTTCAAAAAGTTTGCATTTGCACGTTTGCCAGCATCAGAACGTTTACAATGCCCAATATTTCGGTAATAGTAGCGTTCGTTGTAGCACTATCATTGACAAATGCAGGTATGAACAAGTCATTGGTTATTGTCATATACGATTGATTGATTGATATTTTTCAACGAAGTCAAAATTTTAACTTCACAGATGACGGATGTCAACCTGGAGCCTTCAGATTCAAAGAAAATTGTTACACTTACGTTGCCGTTGCACGGTCATTTAATTTGGCAAATGAATTATGTTCTGGTAGAGGTGGTCAACTGACCATAATTAAAGATCACAGTACTGCGCGATTTATAAGGGCATTCATTAAGAAAATGACGTAATCAATTTACGACGTTTATACCCAAATTATTGTGTATATCATGTGCTTAATTACGTTTACAGTGCAATGTACTATTGGATTGGTATAAGTGACCGACATTCAGAGGGAATCTGGAGTTACATTAGTGACAATACATCATTAGCATATCAGAACTGGAATATAGGGGAACCAAATGATGCCGAAAATGACCAAGATTGCGGGATTATTCGACCAGACATAAGTCTGGCTTGGGATGACGACAATTGCAAAAACCAGTTTCTTTATATTTGTCAATACCAAGGTATTTACACGCAAAATCAGTTTAAAATTTGCGCAGAACTGAAGCGCATATTTCTTATATTTTTCCTGTTCATAAAGACCACTTAAAAATTAAAGAAATTATATTAGTGACATGGTTTGATACTGAGTCGATCTACAGTGCAAAATTACCCAGAGGTAAACTGCATGGGAACAAGTTTAAAGCCAGATGGGAAATTTGTGGGTTTAATGTTAAAGAAAGTGGACCTCTTTGACAGCAATTATTGATGTTACAAACAAAATAACAAGTGTGATCATGCATTAAAAAGACGTTGGTTAAGCACAAATGAAGTTACCTCGTTTCTAATAAGTACTGCATGGCCACACTTGCCCAAGTCCAACAAACTAACCTTTAAATACATTAGTGAATTCCACTTTCCAGAACAAAATGTCCACCTCTTTCCCATTTTGAAATCTTTGGCGCAGATACAATACCAGAGGTGTACTGGGGCTTACGTACGTACACAATATTGGGACTCGCGAATGACATAAAATAATTAAAGAATATAGCAGTGTACACCAGAATGCTTCGCAATAATTCAAGAAATATATTGAAACTGATGACAAATTTACTTTGCAGACTCTTCAATACATTGCCAGAATGAGAACAGATTTCAAGGAAACTGTTACGAATTTTCCAGACAATGGTTAGAATTTACTGAAGCAGAACAGACATGTATTAACAAGGGAGGGAAATTAGCAGAACTCAAGACAATGAAAGAGGAACTATTTGTAGGAGAAAGAATCAATCAAGAAACGTATGTATAGCATGCAGAGTATAAAATCATCTTAACACATAACTCAGCATAACAAATGATTCCTCCTTTTGATGCAAACAAAAACGGGTTACACCAAATGAATTCATTAGCGAACATTAGTTTTAACCGATCTAAACATATTAGGAAAAATTAGAATATTTAATGCCATTTAGACTTACAAAGTTAATAGGCTGCTAAATTAAATAATTTAAGTATTCTTGGCAATTAATAGGTTTTGCGAAGTGAATAGATTACTTCCTTAGATATAAAATTCACAATGTATACAAATTTAATTAACTTGCAGGTGGTGGAAATCGCTCACTGACCAGCAGATGGACCAAATTTATAATTGGTAAGTGACAGTATAAATTTACACGTATAGGCATCTGAAGCTCAAATTTCACGTTCTTAACAAAAACCGCTCAATATGCACTAGATTAAACCAAGAGTAGATTAGTTCATTAATTAATTCATATACAATTTTAGTAAGTGAAAGTAAGGCAATGAGGTCCCACTGTAAATAAAACTTCCCAATCCGGTGGGGGGCTGGTCCCATGCTGCCGGATTAACGAAAACGCCGGATTACCGGATAATTACTAATAATGACGCATTTTAACAGCCAAAACTATATTATTTTGTACACATAGCATATAGGGAATGTATAATACACTTTTGTATTGAAGGTTGAAGATTAAAGAGATGAAACAATACCAATGAAGAACAAATTTACTTGTTTTGTAACAATACAGTGGAACCTGTATAAATTGAACCCGTTCATCTTGAAAACCTGCATATATTGAACGTAAATTTTGGCTGAACGTTTGCCCATAGACTTAACATTGCGCTGAACCTCTTTATGTTGAACCCCTCCATCTTACAACTTGAACATAATTTGAGTCCACTCAATGACATTTTCACACTTTTGAACCCTTGCAAGTTGATCCCTTTTATCCAACCTGCCTCAACCCCAAGCAAAGAGAGTGAGACTTTGCCCATTACACCTGTACTACTACCCTGCATTTCAAGTCAAGAGGCCTTAGATATGGTTCAAAAATTGAAAGATTATGCTATGAATAACGATGTTTCGATGTTTCAACATGCTTCAGCATATGAAAACATGTTGCTGCTCCAGATTGAGAAAAAATATATAATGGGAGACAAACAACTATTCCCATGATTTTCAAGAAAATTTAATGTTTTTTCTCGGATTTTTTTTTTAATTTGTCGAACTTGAACACCCTTATAAGTTGAACGTTTTTTTTATCTTGGGCGTTCAACTTTGACAGGTTCCACTGTATTATAGACGATGCTGCAGGTAGAGGTAATAAGGACGCGTTAACTTAAATTCTACTAGAAACAACATCGCGCACAGCGATAATAAATGTCTACCTCCTGACAAATGTACGAAAAAAGTTCCATGAGGGAGGGCAAAAAAACGCCGGATTACCGGATGCGCCGGATTATCAAAGGGCCGGATTATCGAGAGAGGACTGTACTTGGCAAAAACCATTTTACGAAACTTTTCATAAAGACACAGTAATATGAAATGTTTGTTAGTCTACCCGTTGCGGATCTCTTGCTGTGGTAATCCGACTGTATCATAATTAGAGTGCGGATTTTACGTGCAAGCACTTATTTTTTTCCTGAACGTATTATGATTAGGAATCTTACAGAAAAGCGTTTTAATTGCATTTGGAATTATTTGGACATCATTTTTGTGTACGTTTTTGTATGTTTTTTGGGCTAATTTTAGCAAGTAAAGTTGCGCACAAAATGCACGTAAAATCCGCACTCTAATCATAATATGACAACAACGGACCTATGCGAATTTTCCCCTTGCTTAAAGGATGTGGAATACAGGAATTCGAATATTTGAAAATTGTGTCCGCAGATCTATCTTTTTGTAAATAAAACATGACGCAAACCACCTGCGATTTCTAGTTATTTCTGAATTAAAGTAAGTTTTACCTCCGACAAATTTCATCATTGGGCGGGATTTATTTATTTGCTTATAACAGTATTTCAATGCCGATTATTAAAAGGAAATTGTTTGATCAAATGATAAGTTGAAACCCATTCACTGATTGCTAAATTCATTGCAATAAATTTCACACTCAAATATGTCCTTGTATTTTAGGATATGGTTATTGCAATTAATGTTTGATTGTACTGGACAATAGTTTTGCAGGGAATAATTTAAAACACTCTGTTCCGGTCGGTCGTAGAAAAAGAGGCCTAGTTATATTATGCAAGTGGTTCGATTACAAAGTTCAGAAATTGTATTCAAGATTTGAAATAATCAGCACTATTTTATTTTTTGTTTAGGCAAACAAACAAATAAAACCGTTTATCATCTTATCATTGAGCTCTTGGTAATTGGCTTGGTACAACTAATATATAATAGGAACTATGGTGCCTGGATTGGAGTGCACAAAGTTGATGGCAAATGGGTATATGTGGATGGTACCGAGGTAGATCTGCAATTTTGGGGATTTGGTCAGCCCAGTTCATCAGAGAATGCCAATTGTGGACATATCTCGGACGAATGGAAGAGCATGATATGTGACAAACCCAATTACAGCATTTGCCAATTCAAGGGTAAGTATACGAAATATACTCAAATGCCATGTTATAACTAATGGCACAATCTTAAAATTGAATATTATAGAAAACATCGAGCCGACAAATGTTTTAACTGATATTCGCACAACATCAATGAATAATAATTCAGGTAATTTTATGACGTGTTTGTCTCGCTACCTGTCCCAGCAGTTTTGCTGCAAATATGTCTCTTTGATACATCCAGTATGTACATGTAATTATTTGGTGCCCTTTTCCAAATGTCTTATCAATGAGGCTTGGGAATAAAACTAACTCGACAATCGATGGAAGCAAGGAATGTCAGTATCAGCAAATGTATTGATGCGCAGAACTGGCATTCAGAAATGTTTTCCTTCTTGAAAGATAACTACAGTCAACTTCGCGTAACTCGATTCCGGTTAACTCAATAAGCTGGTTAACTCGATATTACCGCCATGTCCCGGTTTGTAATATAGGCTTCGCAATGCTAAAAATGCAAGTTAACTCGATATCGCTTATCTCAATAATCCGCCTATCTCGATTATCTGAACCCCTGCATATCGAGAAATGCGGCGATTTTGTTTGATTGTCTAGAGGGCAACGGTCCCTCGCCGCCGAAACCGTACCCGTCACTTTAGCAACTTGTCACACTGTCCGTATCCTGCTTAATCATGGAAAAGTCACGCAAACGCAAGTGTGTTTCAAAATGTTTGGCGGACAAATACAACATTGTTATCTTAGTAAATGGCAATCCATTTCTGAAGCAAAAGGCCATCTGTGAGTAATTACTTCTTTTCATTTTTAAATCATTTGTTAAGCATATTGTACAACTTTTTCTTCTGCAATTTGCGATCGATACAAAGTGTAAAAAAATTGGTCAAATTAGTATTTTTATTTTAATTTCTTAACTCGATATTCGGATAATTTGATAAGATTTTGGGTTCCCGAGCGCATCGAGTCATGCGGAGTTGACTGTAATTAATATGCTTCCATTGTTATCAAAAATCTTCGCACAGCAATTTACCTACAAACATTTAATACTTTGAAATGCAAACGTTCTTTCCATAACGAAAATTGTTCTCCACACATACAACTTTCCAATTGACTGAACATTGAAATTTAAGTACGCTAGAGGTCAGAATTTCCGTGATACCCATCTGAAAATTACATCACACCCCTTCAGATTTTTCTCATGAATAAAGATGGATCCGCCATACTTAATGGGACCATCATAAACAAGAAGTGCATGATGGAATAATTCTACCATCGCCCATCATAATCCATTTCCATTGACATCATGGTGAAGTGTAATTAGGGATCACAACCTGCCACCACATTTTGCTGATTGTGTAATGGCACAAAACGAAATCATTATTAATCGGTCACAAAATCATATGTTCAATTAATCACAAAATTACTAGTATCGAGGATTCCATAATGAAGTGAATATTTCGCACGTGAATTCAACTTATGTATAATCAAATAATTAAATAAAAATAAGCTTCTCAAAGCAAAGTAGAGTTTGCTATAGCCCCATCATTGGGGCTACAAATATTTATTAATGAAAAAAGTTCACACACTTTTGTCCAACTTGCTGAAAACATAACAGACATGGACTTTTGATTGTCCTCTTGATAGACTGGGCTCCCTTTTTATAAAAATTAAGGATAGGAAGTGGTATTAAGTTATGTAAAATTCTAGAAACTTCTAAAGCAAAACAGGAAGAGACAAAAAATAGCGAAAATGGGGGAAAAGGGAAACAGGAGAGGATATGCATGTTATGCTTTTAGTGTAAACAAACCTGATAAAAACAACTAAGGTGGAATTTGAAAAGGTACACTGAAAGGTGTCATAATCTAAAAAAAATTACATTTATCAATCTACCTAATTGTTACAAACTTAACAGATGACAGATGTCAACCCGGAGCCTTCAGATTCGAAGACAATTGTTACACCTTTGTTGCTAAGCCACAGCAATTTAATAGTGCAAATGCAACATGTTCTGCTAGAGGCGGTCAACTGGCCATGATTAAAGATCACAGTACTGCGCGATTTATAAGGGCATTTTATAAGAAAATGACGTAATATACAATACATTTATATGCAAAATGTATTATTGTATATATGTAAGTTGTGTTAACGTTTACAGCGCACTGGGCTATTGGATTGGTATTAGTGACCGACACTCTGAGGGAAACTGGAGCTACATTAGTGACAATACTTCATTACAATACCAGAACTGGAATATAGGGCAAGATGCCGACAAAGACCAAGATTGTGGAGTGATGCGCACAGACCTAAGCCTGGCATGGGATGACTACAATTGCAAAACGAAGTTTCTTTATATTTGCCAATACGAAGGTTTTATACCCAAAATAAGTTTAAAATTTGTGTATAGAACTGCATGTACAGGATGTCTCAGTATTACGTGGCCAAACTTGCAGGGCGTCTTCCCTGCATGAAAACAAGGCATAAAGTTCCTAC
Organism: Glomeris maerens; assembly: GCA_023279145.1. Classification (NCBI taxonomy): domain Eukaryota; kingdom Metazoa; phylum Arthropoda; class Diplopoda; order Glomerida; family Glomeridae; genus Glomeris; species Glomeris maerens. The sequence continues at coordinate 12,078 of WWPM01024279.1, read as the reverse complement.
AAACCCATGTCCCCAAACGCTTAGGCTTTTAAGTAGGACCTACATAAAATGTGACATCCATAATTCATGCTCCCCACATCTTTCCATTGTTCATTCATTATGCGTTCCTAATAAAGATGTGGGGAGCATGAATTATGGATGTCACATTTTACGTAGGTCCCACTTAAAAACCTAAGCGTTTGGGGACATGGGTTTATAGGAACTTTGTCATGTTTTCATGCAGGGAAGACACCCTGCAAGTTTGGCCATGTAATACTGAGACACCCTGTATATAGAACCGCGTGAAAATTTTAAACTATGTATATTATTGAACAACGTGTAGCACGCACACATTATATTTTCCAAATTAAAAGACAACTTAAAATTAATCCACAATGCAAAATTACACAGAGATAAACTTAAAAAAATGTATACAGGGTTTCCGGTTTTGAAGGGCCAAACCAAATTACTGGAAGAATATAAGGTATAGTGCGGGAAATGCGAGTGCATGTTAGGCAACACGGACGGGGCAACCTATTGGTGACATTTCGTTCAAGGCCAAAGGTGCCAGTCAAGGTCATTCACAATCTAACTTTGCTGTTATTGATTGTAGGAGGGTGGTGTCAATTAGACAAATGATAAGCACTCTTATGCGAGTGCAGTGCTGACCTGCGTGGCTTCACTGTGTTCACGAGATTAGCAAGGAAGCATTTCCAAGGGACTATGCAGCGCTTTTCCAAGGGGTCGCAAAAACTATTGGTTTTCTCATAACTCCGCCGTTTACTATCCGGATTTCAATCTGTTTGAAGTTTTGTTCTCGCACAAGAGTGCTTATCATTTGTCTAATTGATACCACCCTCCTAATTCAACAACAGCAAAGTTAGATTTTGAAAAACCTTGATTGGCACCTTTGAACTTGACCAATGTCACTAATAGATTGCCCCGGCCGTGTTACCTAACATGCACTCGCATTTCTCGCACTATACCTCGTATTCTTCCAGCAATTGGGTTTGACTCTTCAAAACTGGACAACCTGTATAGCTCAAGCAGATCTATGCTAACAGCGAACAGATTTTCCAGAAAGGAAATTGGTTGGCTTTTTGTTAAAGAATGTGGACTTATTTGACAACAATTAAGACAAGCCAAAAAGTCTGTGCATGTACGTATTTGTTGGTTAAGCTCACAAGCACCGGCCATAGCTTGCCCAGATCCAACACAATTGCCTAACCCCTGAAATGTATAAAGTTAGTACATTTCACTTTCCAGAAAAATAGGTGCACTAGTATGTTTTACAATAATTCAAGAAATGTATTGAACCTGATACAAAATTCGCTTTGCAGGCTCTTCAATGCATTGCCAAAATGAGAACAGATTTCAAGGAAACTGCTTCGAATTTTCCAGACAAAGATTAGAATTTAGCGAAGCTGAACAGGCATGCATTAGCAGGGGAGGAAAATTAGCAGAACTCAAGACAATGAAAGAGGAACTGTTTATAGAAGAAAGAATCAATCAAGAAACGTATGCATTGCATGCACAGTATAAAATTATTATCGACACCTAACGGCATAAATGAAATCTTATTTTGATACAAACGGGAAGTAATTTATGAATATTAGTTGAGATTATAAAATATTCTCACTAAATACTAACGTTAACCGATTTAAAATAATATATACAACCATGCATACAAGAGTAGGTAAAAAATAAAGCCTATTTAACGGCATCAAGGCTTACAAAATTAATAGCTCTGCTGAAACTAAATATTTTAAAATATCTTAAAAAATTCATAGGTTTTTTTGAAGCAACTGAATTATCTCTTCAGATAAAAAACACAAAATACATATTTCATTAACTTGTAGTTGGTGGGCGTCGCTAACAGACCAGCAGATGGACCAAATTGATGATTGGTAAGTGACAATATGAATTATAGAGAATACAGTGGAATTTATACAGGGCGAGGCAAAAAGTCTGGGCCTCATGAAATATCTCAAACGGTGGCAGTTGCCATTTTGAATGGTTTGCCATTGAATAGTAAGTAGTGGAGGGGCCATCCGAAAATCATATCGCACGTGACCTATGACGTCGTCTTCAAGGTCATTAAGGAATTATCTTTTACACCGCTTGAGTTAGCACCTAGTCCCAATTAGGGAGTTGTAGAGTATGGTCGAATTGGTCTGGTAAGAAAGGCCAGTTGCACCCTGCTTGCCGCTTTCCTGCGTGACACCCTGTATAAATGTCGTACGCTTAAGTGTCACCTTCGGTTTTTGTCAGTCAAGCAGCGAAAGATAACACGTTATTTCAGTGTCATTTAAAAGCCATTGTCCCATATTTGTGTAATACAGATGTCCACTACTTTCACTTATTGAATGACGTGACATTTTTAGGTCTTCGCTTATCTGTTATTTCGCTTAAATGTCAATCCCCCACTGTACTTATACAGTAGGACCTCGATATAGCGTTGCGCTCAAATGCAATACGGTGGACTCTCCTCAATCTGAACACTCGTGGGATACCGGAAAAGTGTTCAGATTAAGGGGCTGTTCACATTACTGAATATGACCCTTAGATTTTTTTCAAAATCTTAGAAATGGAAACCGGGGTCATGAAAAATTTCATAAAAAAACTCATGAACGGGGGTCCATGATTTTTTTCGGAAAATTTTAACATGGAGGGGGGTCCAATTTACAGCCATATGGCGAGGGACTGGTTTTCCTAGTCAATTGTTCACAGAAAAAGGGAAAGAAGTCAGGTGAACCACACAAATTCTTTCGTTTGAAACTGCATTGTTCATAATATGGAGATGACAATTGTGTTTGGGACCTGAATAAGGTGTTCATATTGAGGGGTTGTTCGCATTGTGGAATGTTCAGTATATAGAATGTGTGTCTAGTTTTAAATCAATGGGACGCTGCCGGGACCACGCAAAACAGTTCAGATTGAGGGGATGTTCACATCGCAGAGTGTTCAGATTGGGGAGAGTCCACTGTATTTTGCAACTTTATAAGCGGGATTTGTTAAATGCGGACTTTTTTGTTTTTTGCAATAAATGAAGTGGAAACGTCGCGCACAAGCTTTTTATTATTAGAAATTTTTATTTTTAAATTTTAGAACAGACTAATGTACATAGTATACAGTTTACATAGTACATCTTAATTAGGACTCGTTATGCAGCAGAACTTTGAGCTTTGCGAGTTGGCATGAGACGGTCGCGACCCATGTGATTGGAGAAACCAGGAAAGAGCGGGGCTGCTGCGCAACCCACTGCTCACAGACAGTGATCCAGGAAGCAGACAGTGTATATCTGGTCGCGAATTTGCTGCAGTCACCCCTACTTGGGTAGTGAAGACTGCCCCGCCGCTGCTGTTAGTGAAAGTATACCCCTTCTGCTACAAATTTATGCTTCAAAAACGTTATATCAGGATGGGTTGCAGCGAAATATATGATTTATAAACGGGATTTCATTATAAGCGGGTTCGTTATATGCGGGATTTTCTAACACTAAAATGGCATGCTGAAAATCGGTTAAATTGGATTTGTATGTTATAAGCGGAAAAACGTTGTATGCGGGAGACGCTATAAGCGGGTCCTACTGTATGTAGATACAGGCGGACCTCACTAACAAGGAAATGATAACATTGAAAGCAAATGAACTGATGATTTTTACATAACATCTCATCCAGTTTTTTATGCTGGACAAGATAAACATTATCTTCACCCAAAATGCGCAATCGAACCAATGGGTTCGAAATACCAATTTCCAGTTTTCATTATTTTTTCCTACTAATTGTGTTGCGCATTTGGGGTTAAGATAATATTTATCTTGTTCATCATAAAAAAAAACTGAATAAGATGTTACCTAAGTATCATCATTTTGTTTGCCTTCAATGTGGTCCTTTCCTTGTTAGTCCTCGTTAGTCCCCGTCCGAGTTCCCCTAAGACCAATGTAACAATTCAGTTAATGTATTTAAAATATCTTCAACTTGAAAACTATTCACTGACATGTAGCTAAATTCATTTAATTAAATTTGACAAACAATCATTTAGTATTGTTGGATATGTTTATTGCAATTAATTATTATTTGATTGCGTGACAATAGTTTTGCATCGCCCCAAATTCCTCTACAGTAAAACAAATAGGCTACCATGGGAGGTTGCAGAAAAACAGACATAATTCTACAAGTTGATTACAACGTTAAGATACTGTATTCTAGATTTAGATTAACTACCACTAATTGTTTTATGTTAGAGATATCCTTAATTATAATCAAAATAGTTGAAAAGTTTTAGTTTTTCTAATAAGTTCACAAGCAAAAATACAAACCATTTATCATCTTATCATTGAGTAATAGGCTTGGTGCAACTAATAGGAACCATGGGGGCTGGATTGGAGTGCACAAAGTTGATGGCAAATGGTTATATGTGGATGGTACCGAGGTAGATCTGCCATTTTGGAGATCAAATCAACCCAGTTCGTCTGAAAATACTAATTGTGGAGTTGCCTCGGACAAATGGTTCAGCAAATCGTGTGACAATTACTATTCCAGCTTTTGCCAATTCAAGGGTAAGTAAAAGAAATATGAGCTCAAATGCAATGGTATTTAGCTAATAACTAACAGCATAATATTAAAATTGAACCGTAAATCTTCTAATAAACGCCACTTTCATAATAAATGAGTAGACGAAGCTGTGTTAGTTCTAACAAAACACGGCTAGAGGTTCCATTGAAGATTTACAGTGTTACAAAAAACATGAGGCCGACAAAGATTTCAATTGACATTCGCACAACTATGCCAATGAATAATAATTCAGTTAAATTTATGACGCGTTTGTCTCCCTACAGGTCCCAGCATTTAGTTGATTCTTCGAGGGATAATATGCTGCTAATATTCCTCTTAGATATATACAGCAAATGTAATCTTTTGGTGCCCTTTCAAATTGTATTGTCAATGAGGCTCGGGAATAGAATTAACATCAGTTGATGGAAGGCAAAGAATGTCAGTCGGCAGTATCAATAAATGTATTGATATACAGAACTGACACGCACAACTCGTCTCCCTCTTGCCAGAACATCAACCTAACCAAAAACCTAAAAACCTCTTTGCACAGCAATTTAAATTGCGTGCTAACATTTCACACTTTGAAATAAAAATGTTCTTTTCATTTAGTATCTGATCCACCTGTTCTGAAAAAACCTGTGCCTACCTGCTCTGAACCTGGCACCATCTCAAATGGCATTAGAAGACCTGATATTAGCACAGAAAAAGATTTTAAGTATTTGGTTGATGCTCTGATCAGTTTCGAATGTGATGATAATTTCCGTCTGGATGGAGCTGCAAAAATAACTTGCACTGCCAGCGGTACATGGGACCAAACACTGCCAAAGTGTGAACGAAGCAGCCCAGGTATGTATACTACAACATGTATTTTGCAGTAGTCTACTTTTAAGTTAATCTAACTCAATAGAAAATTTAAATTAAAAATAAATTTACACATTTATATATACGCAATTACATGTATTCTACTTTTTTACATTTGGACCGTAAGAGTGTACGCGTATTATAACCAAAAACCGAATACACTTAGCTAAGAACAAAAAAATTACTTTATCACATGCTATATAAATTGCTTTCAATATTAAGCCTGTAAAGAAATTTAAAGGACTTAATTTTTTGCAGTTCTCACCGGATTTTGCAAGATGCCGACAAAACCAGAAAACGGAGATTTTAAAATAACATTGCCAATATCAGATAAAAAGTAGGTTAAGATTGATGTTCCCAAATGGGGAAAAATTCAGATTACATAAACCGTTGAAATTTTATCAGTCCTCCAGATGATAGTTATTATCCAGGAACTGTAATAACATTCGAGTGCAATGATCTGTACAGTTTGAGGGGATCATCGCAGAGAACTTGCTTGCCTACAGGAAACTGGGGAGGATCTGAATCTACATGCGAAATCCGTAAGATACTTTATGCATTATTCAAAGTCAACAAGCTTTCATTGTTACAAATTTGAAGTCACTATATTATTTTAACGTAAGGCCTACAAAAGATGATGAAGCATGTTATACATGTTACAATCAATATTTTGGTTTAAATATATGTGCAGAATGTGGCAGAATAACATTCGCACCGGATCAAACCTCATTAATAATAAATGGCCAGCCTTCAAAACAAGGTGCATGGCCATGGCAGATTGCACTAGCACTTAACTTTGAAACTCTGAAGAAACCTGCACAACTGCAGCAACCTGGTGGGACCTTTGCATCAATTCCAACTTCTGATGGGTGGGGAATTGCATGTGGAGCAACTCTCATAAACAGTCAATGGGTGCTGACTGTAGCTCATTGCTTGGTCAATCTTGATAATGGAGATGAGTATCCTGCAAATGCAGTTATGGTCTATGCTGGGAAACATTTCCGAGCAAACGCCCAAGATGATCCAAAGATAGTCCAGTCCAGAAAGGTACATTTCTCAGTTCGAATTTAACTGCAATCTGTGCGAATTGCTAATTTTGTGTCTTTTCAAACTGAATAATTAGATCTCTCCGAGTAACATATTTTATTAATTCAAAAGAAATTTCAGTAAATTTTGTACACCAATTACGACTATGGAAAACACGGTCACTTAAAATTTAAGAATTTATGTAGTAATTTAGTACATAGATTACAATCGGTAAAATATGTTTATTTAATAAGAGTTTTGATTAGACATTAAACTAAGTAATTGGACAACTGCAATATTGTTATTGAATATTTATAAATTTAGTAAGGTGTATATTGTCACAATTAGTAATTATTGTCTGAATTTTTTTCAATTTATAGAAATGGAATCATTAGAATGAGATCTTATTTCATGCATTAGATCATCTGGTAACACTCCCCTTTAGAAATTCTCTTTTTTCAGGTCCTCGAAATCTACATACACAAAAAATTTAAATATACTTCTCTGGAAGCAGATGTCGCATTGATACTTTTGGAGCAGCCAATTTTGTTCACAAAATGGGTTTTGCCTGCATGTTTGCCAACAAATTTAAACGCTTGGGAATTGCAGAGAAATGAAGTTGCTGGTGTGGTAATTATAACATTCATAAACCAATATTTCTGGCATAGTGAATATTGTGCATGCACTGCACATACTGCAGTTAATATGATTTAAAAAAAAATCATTCAGAAAGCGACATGCTAGAAAAAAGTTCTTGCATGAGATGAATGTCTAAATAAAAAAATAAGTCAATTAATATTTACATGCATAATAGTGAATTAAATTTGATATAATGTTGGGAATGAACTGAACAAATGTTTAAGATCTGGTGAATCGTAGTACCAGGATATTGAATATATTAGCTCAGACACTGTACCTAATCTTCTATTATTGAATGATGCATGTTCTTGGTTCTAGATTGCAGGATGGGGACTCACAGAGGCAAACGAACCTAGCAATGAGCTTCTGCAAGCCACAATGAAAAGGGTTGCAAATGCAGAATGTGAAAAGAATTTTACTGAACCTGTTGCCACAGAAACTAGATCTGAAATTAAAGATGGGATGTTTTGCGGAGTACCTCGTGTGCAAGCTCGTGCGTATATTATAATTTTTTAACTACGTATATGCACGCACACTAATTTTATTGCAATTCCTTACACCGTTTTCATTATTTTAGCTGGTAGTGGCCAGAGTTGTGTTGGAGATTCTGGAGGCCCTTTGGTGTTCCCTGTTGGTTCCGGTAATAATCGTCGCTGGGTAGTTGAGGGCCTAGTTAGTTGGGGCAATAAACGTTGCAGTGGTCTTCTGACTATTTTCACTCAAGTTAGAAGCTACATGGATTTTATTAGTTCATATGTCCCTGCCTTAGCTTAAATCACTATTCTAAAATGGAAATGGGTCTTTCCATTATCAATTCACCAATAACAACAAAAAGCAACACGTGCACCCACTCAGATTATATTCATAGATATTACTGTAGATTTAAGGTTTAATACAAAATCAGACTGCATCGGATAATGTAATTAAAAAAAGACAGGAATTACTAGTTTTTTATTGCGATTAGGCATAATTGACAAGCAGATGACGCATATTACATTTCCTAAGACATCTCCGACATTACTACATAATGGATTAGAAATTGACAATCTAAATTTCCAAATATAAATTCGTCACCTGCTTCTCATTTTAGCCTTATCGCATTAAAAATTATAACTTCCAAAATATTTCTTTAATATAATACTGAATAATTCAAAGGTATACAAATTTATACTTTTTGTTTTTTCTGCAGGATGTTAGCTGTTTCTTATGTTTTTTAGTACGCTGAGTTCGAAAATGTTAAGATTTTCCCTCTATCACGTAAGGATTTTTCGCAATTTGGAAATGGAAATTTATAATATACATATAACACATATAGAAGTTTAGCATCACTTTATTCCAAAAGCATATGAGATTAAGGTGAAATTACATATTATTCAAGAAATCATGCATGCAAATTTATATTGTATTGTCAAAGATCTTTATAATACCTAATTTTCTTGCCCTGAAAGCTTAATTTCTAACTTTTTCACGCGTACTGCATCCGCATTTTCCTTGATCAGCATCCAGCAGGATACAGCAATCATATTGACATTCTATCGTTCTTTATACCTCTTCTACAGTTCCTTAATGGCCTGATGACACCTCTCTCCTTGTTCTTGATTCAAGGCTAAAAATATCTTCCGGGAAGTAATCCAGATGCGAGTTCAAAAAGTGGATATTCGAGCTCATTGAGCGACCCAATGCTTGATGGTTCTTCAACATGTTTTCAATAATGTTTTTGAAGCCACAAATTTTCTTAGCAATCAAAAACATCCAAGTATATTAAGAGACAGAATCCTTGACTAAATTCAAGAACATAGTCAAAAACATATTGAAGAACCACCAAGCATTAGGCTGCTCAATGAGCTCGAATCTCTGCTTTTTGAACTCGCATCTGGACTGCTTCCCGGAAAATATCGGGGGCCATGATGCAAGAACAAGGAGAGAGGTGTCTTCAGGCCATTAAGGAACTGTAGAAGAGGTATAAAGAACGATGGAATGTCAATATGATTGCTGTATCCTGCTGGATGCTGATCAAGGAAAATGCGGATGCAGTACGCATGAAAAAGTTAGAAATTAAGCTTTCAGGGCAAGAAAATTGGGTATTATAAAGATCTTTGACAGTACAATATAAATTTGCAAACATGATTTCTTGAATAATATGTAATTTCATCTTAATCTCATATGTTTTTGAATTAAAGTGATGCTAAACTTCTATATGTGTTATGTGTATATTATAAACTTTCATTTCAAAATTGCGAAAAATCCTTACGTGATAAAGGGAAACCCTTTACATTTTCGAACTCAGCGTACTAAAAAACATTAGAAATGCCCTTTATTTCAAAGGAAAAATTCCTATGTAGACCTGTGTAATGATTTCATTTTTTTTTCTATTGTACTTCTACTCCACAAATAATGCTGAGGGTGCTGTGAACTCCACAGGTTGATTTGACATGGAATGAACCAAATGACATTGGTGCAGGTTCATTCCCAACTCAGTACGTTTTTATTTAGTTTTGCAGATATTAATTGGTTTAAGTTCGGGAATTATTATGTGGACACCCTGTACGTGTTTCATATAGGTTTGTGAGTGTGAAGATTGTACTCGGGTCATGAAATATATATCAAATAAATGACTACACTACAACATTTTGTGATATTTATTTGAGAAACAGCTTACAAAATTTTATTGCAATTGGGTTAATTTTGTAGAAGCTAAAAATATGTATTTCAGTGTGTTTTTATGCCTCATAGTGTACCCATGTTCGAAACCTCACAGAATTGCATTTTGCAATTTTATTTCATTGAACAACGTTTACACAATTTAGAATTGTAAGTCCTATTCTAGGAAGTATTTTTTTTGCAGAAACAGAAATTTACATGCATTCATTAAAAATGACTTCACTTTTCTCTGAACGGAGAAGATCAAGGACATAACGGGGCTAAATTTAATGACGTTTCATCCTAAAAGTGACGAGTCACTGCTGCTTATAGTCACTAGAGAGTATAAGTTTGACATCAGTGCCTACGTCTTCCATTTTAGTCAGTTGACGTCTACATCCTATTTTATCTTCCTATATATTCAAATAAATCTCCAATATTTCTGGGAATTATAGAAATAGTCTACATTGGAATAACAAGTGGAATTTATAACGGTGCTGATTTATACACAGATGGCATGGTCGTTTTTCTGACAGAGATCTGGAACCCTGTATCTGGTGAATTTATTATGATTATAGACTACTTTCTCTCAATGTCGTGCATCATTATTCGATTAGTGCAGTAAACTATAGGTTAGATTGCAGACTTACGCAAAAAAAAATGGTTTTTCATGTGATTCACATGAAGTTGTGGGTCAGCAGTGAAGCAGCGCATAACAACGCTGTAGCAAAGTTGTTATTTGAATCAAGGTGCTACATGTAATGGCTATAAAAATCGAAGGTCATTTTTTCCAGTTGTAAAATTTCAAGTTTTCTTTACGACGATCTATAGTAGTACCACCCTTCTGGAAATTTCCAACACACCAGATCAACATGTGTTGTGTTATGAAAAAATGTTGGTGTTGGTCACTAAGAACGTGTTGGCGGCCCACACGGTGTTGGCTCAGTGAAGACTACCTGCCAATGTTTTAAGCCTGCTGTAATACCAGTTCAAAAAATGTAACAAATATCCAAACAAAATCGCTTCATTCTTTTATTCAAGTTATCAATTTCATCTCTATTTTTTTTACATTTTTTAGATGATTTCGGATTTCTTCCTCCGGCGCATCGATTTAATTTGCTTTGAGGTTGGTGCAAAGCATCTGAAAAAATAATAATATAGGTATTCAACTGGACACAAATTGTTGAATTTGTTAGCAATACTTACTGGATATGTTAAGTCAACTTTAGCTGGAGTCAGGGGTGCCTTTTTGAGAGTAATTGTCGGGATCTGAAATATCAATATTCATATAAAAGATAAAAAATAAAACTTATAACTTAATTCTAGCCACAAAAAATTTAATATGCACATGGAATTAAATTAAAGTAATTTATGTATTTTATTTAAATATTTTAATCCATGCATGATGCAATTTAAGCCTAGCTAGCACATGCCACATGTGCTAGTTAGGGTTAAAGTTTTGTGATAATAATATTTTAAACATTTTAATTTCCTACTTTAAAGATACACAAATTAAAAGCTGGGGAAATAAGATCACATACATTTGTATATTGCTTACCTGTATTCTTTTCCCGAAATTACGAACATGTATACTTCCATACAGCTTAAGCTTCAGCTATTAGGGCCCATCGATATTTTACAATGTCAATGGGGTCCTACAGAATCAATGGACATGTGCAATGTGGAGAATTGCTGAACTATAGCAGTTAACAAGAGAATAAAACTATGCCCCGCCCATTATTCGTCATGAGATCGCTCCACCAATAGGAACCAAAGTGTTGCTTATCGCTTAATTATGCCCGTTCTACTGAACAAAAGGCGTTAAATTGCGGTGCTTGAAAACCGAGATTTCTCACCAGGAATACCTAATGGAACATTCCTCGATTCCTATTGGCCGACAGGGGGCGGGGCATCGTTTTATTCTTTAGTTGGTAGAGGTATACGTACTGCAGCGCAAAAATCCTGTTGCTTCTTTTAAGTCTTGCTGTTCTGACTTTCACAATACGAAAACAGGTACAGGGCCACTAACCTCTACTTTTCATTTTTTTCACTGCTGAAGTGGGACATCCGTTTTATGTCCTAAACCGGAGATATGAATTGTCAAAGTAGGCATGCATTTGAGGGGACATCCATAAAATACGTTACAGAAATCAGAGAAATTTTGTTCCCTTCCCATTTGAAAGTGAACATATTGCATGAATTATCTGTAACAGGTTTTCTGTAAATAGGGGAAAATAACCCTTGTGACACTCTGTTTTTCATGAGATGTGCAAGGTGTGAAATGTACAGTCGATGATCATAACTGTCTCCCTCATATTTGTATTTTTTTGACCGACTTCCGGTTGACGATTCTGTTTATTTTTTGCCCAAAATTAGG